>CAUYLG010072292.1:0-135690 GCA_963573385.1 Cacajao melanocephalus | reverse complement strand
ACCTGTGGGGCTCCTACGCTGGGAATCTCCTGGTCCGTGGGCAACAAAAATTCATCTGTAAGTGTGGCGTCCTCTCGTTCTGTGCGCTTTCTCTGGGAGCTACAATCCTGAGTTGCTAGTAGTCAGCCATCTTGGATCTCTCTCCCCAATATATATTTTTAATTAGTGAAATATTGAGAATTTTAAAAAATTGATTTCTTTTAGTAAATTATCTTTGTTTTCAATAGCTATATACTATTATATTGTACATAAGTACCAAGCTATTTAAATATTCCTATTGTTTAAACATTTAGGTTGTTTCTAAAGTTTTCCCTTTATAAACCTCATCATCTAGTTATTTACTTAGAGTAAATTCATAGAGGAAAAACTGTTGGGTCAAGGTGTAGGTTCTTTAACAATTTAGCTACAGAGTGCCAGGTTACCAAGGAAAGGTGCTTTTTTGTTGTTTGTTTGTTGTTTTGTTTTTGTGTTTTTACCAATTAACACTCCCATGAACATTGTATAGGAATACCCATTATCCACAATCTTACTAACCTTGCGTATTTTTATCTTTTTAATAGTTGACAAACTGACAGGAAAAAATATGATCTTATTTTACTCAATATTTATTTATTTGACTTTTAGAGAGGCTGGTTATATTTTAATATTTTTTTAAATTATGTGTATTTATTTTGTGAATTTCTGGTTCACGTACTTTTTACTTCCTTTCTTTTGGGGTGTTTACATATGTTCTTAAATTAATATGTAGGCTGGGCACAGTGGCTCACGCCTGTTATCCCAGTGCTTTGGAAGGCTCAGGTGGGTGGATAGCTTGAACTCAGGAGTTCAGGGCCAGCCTGGGAAATGTGATAAAACCCCATCTGTACCTAAAATACGAATAATTGGTGGGCTTTAGTGGCACATGCCTGTGGTCCCAGCTACTTGGGAGGTTGAGGTGGGAGGATTGCTTAAGCCTGGGAGGCAGAGGTTGCAGTGAGCCAAGATTGTGTCACTATACTCCAACCTGGGTCACAGAGTGAGATCCCATCTCAAAAAAAAAAAAAAAAAAAAAGTAAGAGCTGTATATGGATTGAACATATTAGCTGCTTGTCATACATGTATATATATGTTGGGAAGATTCTTCTAACTTTGTGCTTTTTCCCAGATGGCTAAAATCTTAGGTAACTGAGTCTATAAATCTCTTTCTTATAATTTCTGGTTTACCTATCAGCCCAAAAAAACCTTTCCTACTCCAAGATTATTAAAATATTTATTGAAACTTTTTTCTTTTACTTTTATGGTTTTCTTTCTTATATTCAAACATTTATTTCACTTCAAATTTAGTGTAAAGTATGAGTTAGGATTTTAATTCATTTTTTTCTCAAATGGCTAACTATTTAAATACTAAATAATAAATATAGTATACCTTTTAAAATGTATATTACCATACAATAATTTATACTATAAGTGAAAATTATAAAATGCTAAATAAGTTAATCATTTCCACTGACTTATAATATTTGTCATATATTAAATCTCCTGATACTCAAATATTTATACTATTTGTTGCTTTTCTAGGTCTGTTTCCATAGTGGTATGGTCTTTTTACAACTACCACAGCATTATTCTAAATTTTAGTATTGTTAGGACAAGTGAACATAGGAGTTGAAACATTATTACTATATTTTCAGGTATAGTAATCAATATCAGAATTCTTATGTCACATAAAACTAAATTTGTTTATTCTAGGATTAGAAAAAGTTCATTATGAATTTTAGGAACTCCTTTCATATATTACAAATAAGAAAAATACTGAATATTTTAACTCATTTTATAACATACTTGAGAATCATTCTTTCTGTGTTATGAATTTCATGGTTTTCAAGTATGCACCCAACCTCCACCAATGTTCAGTTGATGTTATTAGATAATTTCTGGAAAACATTTCTAAAAAAAAATGTGTTTTATATCTTTAAATATTTCACTGTTCTCATAACAATTTTTGAATATAAAGTTCTTAAAATTAGTATATTTAACAAACAGTAAAATTGATAGAAGAGACTAAAACCACCAGAAATTAAAAAAAAAAAATTGGAGAAAGTAGAGCAATGCAGGGTGTAAAAGTCAAAGTCTTCAAAACATTAATAGGCTCAAGAGAGATAAGTGAAGATATTGCATCCATGAGATAGGCACAAGATATCCTTGCAAATGAATATTCAGAGAACAATAATGATCTTTTAGAAGTGAAATAGCAGAAATAGAAATTTAATACAAAGACTGAAAGATTAATTTGAGAAAAATCTCAAAGTTTGACCAAAATGCTGTAATGGCAAGGAGAATATCCAATAGGAAAAGAATTACTCTGTGGAATTTCAACATGGGACCAACAAGAGCTTGAGAAAGAAAATAGAGGGTGAACATTATTGAAAGGCAAAGTGAATACCAGTGGAGAGAAGACTTGGCTTGGGGAAGGGTGAAGCAAGAAACTTTTCTGATTTCTTAGAAGTGTGTTGTATTCATGTAAAAACTACATATATGTATTACTCTGATAAAAAAAAGAAATTATAAAGTTAAAATCGTATAAAGATAATTAAGCAAGGTTAGGCAGAATAGGTTTAAAGTAAATAAATTATGAAAGTAATGCAGCTACAAATATTGGAACAAGTGCTTGAAAAGTGGGTGGTGAACAAATGCAACTTTTGGTGGAATTTTGTTCTTTAATACATTTACCTTTTACTAACTTTGTTTTGTTAAATGCATAAAATATGTAACAAAATGCTGTCTAGTTTCTAAATCCTTCAAATACATAAAACAAAATGCATACATTACAAATTCTAAACAAAAAATCCACTGTCAGAAGAAATGCCATGCTCCTTAGCTTGTAATGAAGATACTTAGGTTGCTGTTTCTGTACTAGATAGAGAAAGAATGCAATAAGAACCAAGAAGAAAAAGGTGAATGTCTGTCAAATATTCCACAGGTGAGAAAAAATCCCGTCCTCAAACAATTATTCCGAACGCAATGGCAATGCTGACTTGGGTAGTGAGGAGGAAAGTAAGAAAAGCAAGCTCTTAGGTGCTGCTGAAGTGGCTTCAAGTGGCCGAGAGCTTGAAGCCCTAGTGTATTGATCCTTCTGCCTTCCTGGTGCATTTAGAGTTGCCCCTAAGTCAAATGACTCACTAGAAAATAGAGCCTAGTGAACCGAAACTATGATTCTCCAGCAATCAGTCGTATAGCTCTTTAGAGTGAAGAAACGCCAGGGAATTTGCTATTTGTCAAATTAAGTCTCACCATGGGAGTAAGATCATTCGAAATGGAAAAATATATCACTTTACCTTTCATTGGTGTTGCAACAGCATGAAAGAACCCAAACTAGTAAAGGAAGAAAAAGAACAACTAGGAAGATGGAAGAATTTTTTAAAAAGACTGGCAACCTTCTCCAAAATCTAGTTGCAAGTTCTTCATCACTCGGGTGCTTCAAAATCAGGTCTTCACTTTTGGAAGGAGTCAGATGTGGCCTTGGGTCAGGAAAATGGTTTCTCAGGTTAACTCATTATCCAATTAGTTCTGACCCCAGTTTCAAATGGATTTATTTGAAAGCTTGAATATCAAGGTGGCCAGTCCTCCTAGGAATCATTTGGTAGAGAGGAGGCAAGTCTATACGTTAAAGATATTGTAGGTCAATGGCAGGAGAAAATTAAATTCGTTCTTTATATTTTTCTTCTCAGACAGAAATCCAGTTAAGGTAAGAGAATAGTGTGGCTCTTAGGCTTTCAGTAAAAGGAATATTACCTCCCTTGCTTGGGTTCACATTCATAAACACTGATGAAGATTGCAAAAGCTACTAGCAGTGGCCGGGTGCAGTGGCTGATAATTCCAGCACTGTGGGAGGCTGAGGAGGGTGGATCACCTGAGGTCAGGAGTTGGAGACCAGCCTGGACATCGTGGTGAGACCCCCATCTCTACTAAAAATACAAAAATTTGCCGGGTATGGTGGCAGGTGCCTGTAGTCCCAACTACTTGGGTGGCTGAGGCAGGAGAATTGCTTGAACCTGGGAGGCAGAGGTTACAGTGGGTGAGATCGCACCATTGCAATCCAGCCTGGGCAACAAGAGCAAAACTCCGTCTCAAAAACAAAAAACAAAAGCTACTAGCAGCAACATGGCTCCAATTTTATAACTAGGGCCTCACTAATGTTTCCGTGATCCATTCTGATGAATCAGAATTAAGATATAGGTGAAAGACAGAAAATGGCATCTTCCTAAAAGACCGTATTAGAAGTCAAGAGGTAAAGAAACCAAAATCTTTTGGTTAGAGCAAACAAAATCTTTTACAAACATCATGCAGCAAGAAGATAGGAAAGAATAAGAATGAATCCCTGGCTGTCAGTAATTAGTTTACTTACTGATTAGGAACAAAATCACTGAAACATTTCTCACAGTCATCAACTGAGTTTAACAGCTGGGACAAAGAACCACTTAGATGTCTTCAGTGCTCAGTCTTACGTGTGGAAAACGCTCAGTAAATACCTAACGTGCCACACTGAAAGTGAATGTTTGAGAAAAGATACTGAAATAGCAGTTTTTTACCGTGCTCTGACTTTTGAAAAGGACTCTCTTCAGTTCCCCTGAAATGTTAGCATAGCTAGTGCTTCATTATAGATTTTACTGGTTTTCCTATCTAGATTCTACATATTATTGTTGAAATCATCAATACTCCAGGCAACTCAGAAAGGAGCAATCTACTCTCAGACTAAGAATGAAGAATGGGTAGGTAGGGCATAGGGAAAATAGAAATGAGTGGAAATTAGGGAGATTCCAATCCTCCTACCTCCAATTCAGGGGACAGGACTTGCCTGATTTTTTTTGTGCTGAAAGTTCATAGTGGTCATTGAATCTTTGCTTAGGGACCTTCTTTAATGTGAACTAAAGATACTATCACATTTTTTCCTGCCTTCTTTTTCCCAGCTCTTGCCCTTTTCATTACACACTGTACTGCTTTTCTCTCAACTGCTCTAATGAGTGTTCAGATTTTTAAAACTTTTCATTGAATTTTAATACATACTGTAAAAGTATTTTTAAAAAGTGAATTATCACGAAGTGAATACACACATGTAACATTGTGACTGTTAAGAAACAGAGCATTACCTGTTCCCCTGTTCCCGTCCCTATCATTCTACCCTTCCTCACCCCCAAAGGCAAGCCCATCTTACCTTCTATGACCATCGTATTAGTTTGTTAGGACGGCCATAACAAAGTACCACAAACTGGGTAATGCTTGAAATGGCAGAGGTTTGTTGTCTCATTTATTGTCTGTCTGAAATCAAGGTGTCAGCAAGGTTGGTTTCTTCTGAGAGCTGTGAGGGAGAATCTCTCCCATGCCTCTCTCTTAGCTTCTGGTGGTGTACCAGCAATCTTCAGTATTCCTTGGCTTGTTAATGCGTTACTCTGATCTTCCTTGCGTGGTTAAGTGCTCTCCCTGTGTCTCTATGTTTACATTTTCCCTTTTTGTAAGAACATCAGCCATAGTGGAATGGGGCCCACCCTAATAACTTATTTCAACTTGGTCCTGTATAAGCACTATTTCCAAATAAGGTCACATTGTAAGATATTAGGGTTACGACTTTAAAATATCTGTTTTTGGGGAACACAGTTCAACCCATAACAACCACAGACTATTTTACCTGATATTGAATTTTATATTAATGTAAGTAAAGTATGCTTTATTTTGTATCTAACATCTTTTGCTCAAAATTAAGTTTTGTGAAATTCAGTCATGTAGTGATGAGCTTCTAGTTGGTTTATTTTCACTGATGGATAGTTATCATATGATATGCCACAATTTATCCATTCTTTTGTTGAGGGGCATTAAAAATTTTTTTCTTTCAATTTTTAGCTTATATAAACAATGTTCTGTCTTTAGCTGGGTTATCCTAGAAGCAAACCCCAAGACTAAATTTGAGTTCAGATTTAGGAATTATAGGGCAATGGAGAAATAAGACAAACAGGAATGAATCCAATACAGGATGTGTCAATGACCAAGTTACTGCTGAGGGCAAGTGGGTCTCAGCCTTGTTGGGGCCCTGTGGGAGACAGTGGAATGGGAATTGGGGCATAAAACCCCCGCTTACTCCTCAGCTCGGATGGGACAACACTCGTTTGCCATTGGTTTATGGTAGAGTGGTAACTTCATAGTATTTTTGGTGTTTTTTCTATGTGTAGAGCCTGTCTGACTACACAAAGCTCTCTGGCAGAGAGTCACAGATACTCCTATTAAGAAGCTATGGGCATGTATAAGAATAGTGAGTGGTAAGAAGATATGTGTGAGGCACTGACAGCATTTGCTGCATGCTACCATTAAGACTCTTGTATATATTTTGTATATAACTTTTTGAATATATATATATAGGCATAGCTCATTTTATTGTACTTTGCTTTATTGTGCTTCACAGATATTATGTTTTGTTGTTGTTGTCGTCACTTTTACAAATTGTAAGTTTGTAGCAACATTGCGTTGAGCAAGTCTATCAGTACCATTTTTCCAACAGCATGTGCTCACTTTATGTGTCTGTGTCACTTTCTGGTAACTTCTCTTGCAGTATTTCAACTTTTTCATTATTATTACATCTGTAATGATGATCTGTGATCAGTGATATTTGGTGCTATTATTATAAATGTTTTTAGTTGCCACAAACTGTACCCAGATCAAATGGCAAACTTAATAAATGTTGTGATTGCTGATTCGGATTGCTTCACTGACTGGCCATTCCCCAATCTCTCTCCCTTACCTCAGGGCTCCTAGTCCCTGAGACACAACAATATTTATAATAGACCAGTTAATGATCTTACGATGCCCTTAAGTGTTCAAGTGAAAGAATCACTTAAAGTCAAAAGCTAGGAAGGATTAAGTTTAGTCAGGAAGGCATGTTGAAAGCTGAGACAGGCTGAAAACTAGCCTTCTTGCACCAGTTAGCAAGTTGTGAATGCAAAAGAAAAGTTCTTGAAGGAAATTAAAAGTGCAACTCCAGCAAACAAGCAAATGGTAAGAAAGTGAAAGAGTCTTATTGCTGATATGGAGAAAGTTTTACTTGTCTGGATAGATCAAATCAGACACCATGTACCCTTAAACCAAAGCCTAATCCAGTGCAAGATCCTAATTATCTTCAATTATTTAAAGTCTGAGAGAGGTGAGGGAACTGCAGAAGAAAAGGCTGAAGCTAGCAGAGGATGGGTCATGAGACTTTGAGGGGCTCAAGACTTCAGTGGAGGAAGTCATTGCACATGAGGAAGAAATAGCAAGAGAACTAGAATTAGAGGTGGAGCCTGAAGATGTGACTGAATTGCTGCAAACAAATTCATGATCAAAATAAAACAGATGAGGGGTTGCTTTTTATGGATGAGCAAAGAAAGTGGTTTCATGAGATAGAATCCACACCTGGTGAAGAAGCTGTGAACCTTGTTGAAATGACAAGAGAGGATTTAGAATAATATGTGAACTTAGTTGATAAAGCAGTGGCAGGGTTTGAGAGAATTGACTTCAATTTTGAAAGTTCTATTGTGAGTAAAATGATATCAAACAGCATCACACACTACAGAGAAGTGTTTTGCAAAAGGAAGATTCAATTATTGTGGCAAACTTCATTGTTTTCTTATTTTCAGAAACCCACCCTAATCACTCAGCAGCCATCAACACTGAGGCAAGACTGTCCATCAGCAAAAAGAGTATGACTTGCTAAAGGCTGAGATGATTATTAGCATTTTTTAGCAATAAAGTATTGGCAATTAAGGCATATACATTGTTTTTAAATACATAATGCTACTGTACACTTACACTACAGTATAGTATAAATATAACATTTATAAGCACTGGAAACCAAAAAAATTACATAACTTGCTTTATTGTGAATTTTGCTTTATTGCAAGGGCCTAGAACCAAACGTAAAATATTTCTGAAATATGCCTATATATGTATGTGCAAAAATGTGTATCTAGTATGGATGTATTTGTATATAGTAGTAAAATTGTATGTGAGTTTCAGTTGCTTCATATGCTTAATGTTGATGTCATTTAATTTTAGATATTTGAGTGGAAATGTACTGGTATCTCATTGTGATTTTTTTTGTGGTTAATTTGCATTTCCCAATGCCTAATAATATTAAGAACCTTTTCATAAGTCAATCAAATATCTAGAAATACTCTTTTACAAAGTACCTTTTCCAGTCCACTTGTATTGGATTTTCTCTCTTTAAAAATTTGAGGCCAGGCACGGTGGCGCATGCCTATAATCCCAGCACTTTGGGAGGCTGAGACAGGTGGATTGCCTGGGGTCAGGAGTTCAAGAACAGCCTGGTCAACATGGTGAAACCTCATCTGTACTAAAAATACAGAAATTAGCTGGGTGTGGTGGTGGGCACCTGTAATCCCAGCTCCTCAGGAGGCTGGGGCAGGAGAATTGCTTGAACCTGGGAGGCAGAGGTTGCAGTGAGCCAAGATCGTGCCACTGCACTCCAGCCTGGGCAACAGGAGTGAAACTCCATCTCAAAAAAACAATTGTTTTATATGAGTTTTTGTATATTCCAGATATGAGTACTTTTCAGATATATATGTTGTGAATATTTATTCTGTGGCTTACCTTTTCACATGCTTCTTAGTTTTGTCCGATAAACATAAATTCTAAAATTTAATGCCCAATACAGTTTTAATGTTTAATGCCCCTAAATTCTTAATTTTAATGTTAATTTCCAATTTATGAATTATTTACTTCATGGTTAATGCTTTTAGCATTCTATTTAAGAAGTCTTTACCTATTCCAAGATTATAAATACATAATTCTAAAATGTGAGGATTTCAGGTACTGAAAAACATTTCAGAAGAATATTGTATCTTTAAGGTATCAGCTCTCCTTTTGTGCTGACATAGTGTGCTGTGTGTTTGACCTTAAGGAAATTGACTATAATATATTGGAAAAATAATCACTGTGTGCCCATCTCTTTGCTACTCCTAAGCCTCTCCAGAACAGGGCTAACGTCTCACTCAACTTTGTACTCTCTCATTATCTAAGGAACACTGGACACATACTAAGCATTTACTAATTATTTCCTAAACAATTAGACTCTTTAAAATAATCTCAGGAACTTAAAAATCATGCTAATGCCTGAGTCGTAATACAGGCCAATTAAATGTGGATCTTAAGGGCCTTGACACTTGAATATATTATTATATAGTCAAGGGGGTGGGGGGATTGAGGCCTCTAGCGAGTGAGGCCAAGGCTGCTGCTGAACATCCCACAATACACAAGACACACCCTTAGAACAAATACGTATCTGGCCCAAAATGTCAACAGTGCTGAAGTTGAGAAACCCTGGTCCAGGGTAATAAATATTTGTATTTCTAGATATATTTTGAAAAGCTAAATCCTTTATGTAAATAGAAAATATCTATGCTGATAAATTCCTTATGGTGTTACCATATTGAAGTTACAATTACCTAGTCTTCTTTTCTCACTATAGTCATTTCCAGCTTATACAATTCCTTCAATATGTGGAGTCCTCTCCTCTCCCCATTCATCAGCAGTTTCATTTAAGTGTCACTCCTCCCACCTCACCCAACAGTCACTACAGGCCCGTTACACAGAGTTTTACAATCTTCTTTTCTCCCCTTTTAAGAAACCAGCCACCCGCTGCACATCTCTGTCTCTTCAATCACCTCTTAGGAAAGAAGCAAATTCTTGTCTGTAGCAGGAGCAAGAGATACATACTCTTTAGAGCTAACTTACAGCAAGAATATCTGTTATCAGGGAGCACTAAGTGGGGTCTGTATGCAAATTTTCTTCCTTTTAATTTTTATCCCCAGCACAAACCTGAGCACCAAGGCTACTATGTATGTGACTTTGTAACAGTCTCCAAAAGTTTTCAATTTTGTGAAGAGAAATTGTGAATTGTGAAGACCAATTTAATCTGTTCTCATGTTTTTTAATGTGACTATGTCATATAGTATAGCATCGATTTTAAAATGTTTTAAAAAGGGAAAAAAGGCTTTCCCCAAACAAAGTTGCCTAGAAATGCATATCCATGACTTTTTAAAAAAAGTATAAGCATCCCATTATTCTGTCCTTAAATAACTTCTCCACCTGCTGTGCTAAAGATCTAAGTGCTGCACAAGAGTGAAACGTGATATGGGCAGGAGGTATGAACATATCTGGGAAAATCCCATTCAGAGATGCTCTCAGAAGTCAACCGTGCAAACTATAAAAAAGTATTTGAAAATTGGTAGCAGAGCTAATATTCTGAAGAATGCAATCACAGTATCAAGGATACTTAATAAAACGAGCTTTCCCATTTTTAAGCAGACAATAGACTTCTTTATATAAAGAAGCAGAACAGCAACATTTTATTCAGCCTTCAAGGATGAACTTTCCAAAGACAAGCACAGCAGCTTAGCATGCAGTAACTGAAATTTCTATGGGTAAAGCAAATTAATTTCTATTTTCTTATTTTATGAATGCATAATCATGCATTTGACTTTCTGTGTAGTATCACGTAAAGAGAATACAAGGCAAAATAAATGACTTCTCCTGCCAGCATGCTGGTCTGTTGCTAAGTTGTCATGTGTTTCCTAAGACATTGTAGCATAGCTTAGTCTTCTGTCTTCACAGAAAAGGCTGCGTTACTGAACCACAAGACTTCAAGTGACCTTGTCAAATCTTCAAGCGTATCCACACATCGTTAAGAAATTCCAAAGCTACATCATCCTAAAAGGGTTTCTATTCCCCTGGAAATAATTAAGGTGACAAAATGAAATTTAAAAAGTTATGATTTAAAAAAATGTTCTCCTCTTTTTCTCCCTTTTAACTTAAGGGCTAATTCACTTAGAATAAACCAACCACCACATGTTCTTACTTGTAAGTGGGAGCTAAACATCGAGTACACATGGACACAAAGAGAGAACAAGAGACACCAGGGTCTACTAGAAGGTGGAGGGTCAGAGGAGGGTGAGGATGAAATTCAAAAAAATGAAAAGAACAAAAATTTTCTCCTCTTTGCCCATAATTTCTATTTTGAACTAATCTGAAAATTATGTTGTTATGGTTATTATAAGCTGGTTATTTTGTTCCTTTTTAGAAAATATCCCTGGAAATTGATCAACCCCAGAAATCATTTTTACTCATATGAGTCTCATTTTCACTCTTCCTCCAACTGTGCTCAATTAATAAGGTTGATAAAATTAACTTGGTTATAGTACTCTAATATAATACCTTACAGATATATATGTATACACACACACACACACATATATATAACTTTGTTGCATAAATTTCCACATGTATCATATGATATTTTTACTGAAAAACCAGGAGATGGGGCACTGTTAACATCCAAAACTTCACCCACAGTCATCCTTGAAATAGATGGAGAAAGTTAGTAGTGCATCTGAGAATTATGGTATTCATATATCCAACTAGGTGTGTAATTATGAAGTAGACACAGTTATCCTTAAGGCTCTTCCACTTTCTTTTTTTCTCTTAGCCCACTTTCTTGTTCCTGATACCTATTTCCCTCTTGTAGCCCCAGGCAAATCCAATTCTCATCAGAGTACTACATACTGTATATGTTATCCCTTTCAGGAACAGTCATATTAAAAGATATCACAGTCAAAGGAAAATATCAAATGTCATCACAAATAAACTATTGGTGATGGGATCTGATATCTCAGTGCAGAAAGAATTTTGGACAGGAGCTTTGTCTAGCTTTCCTGAAATGATCGAAGAAATAGGAATACTTTTGTTCTTAGATCAAGTTTTAGCCTCAGTCCCAGGAAAAGAGAAATTTGCTCCCTAACTTCTGTCTTTTCCCACCATCTTATTTGCCTTCCCCTCAGAGGAGAAGCAGCAGGTCTGACTGGTGAATCTAACATTTACTGAACCTTCCTTCCTAATGGGCAGAATCATAGCTATTAAAAGATATGGCCATCTGTGAGCAGGAGTTCTACCTTCAGTGGCCGACTGACAGAGGAATTAACTTCCCAAAACTGGCCTTGGTCATCTTCATGACCTCCTTTGCACTTCCAGTCTCCAGGCTATACAGATGGAGTGTGTCTTGCCAGCAGCTCTGCCCCTGCTCCAGGCTTTCTCTCCCACCAGCAACAGGTGGGGAAGGAAGACCTGCCATTCACTCCTCATACTTAAGGACACAGGGGTAAGTAGGCTTGAAATCTGCTGTAAGGTTTCAGCCGTTTAGACATAGCTTGCGGGAAACCAAAGCTTTCTTGGCTTCTGGCCTACGCTAGGGATCTAGCTGTCATATCAGAGAAGTCTTTTTAAGGGAGGGTGGTGGGAAAGATCAGGCACTAGCTCAGTTGTTAACAAGAATTAAAATTTGTTTCCTCTTGATCCTTACATGTTTAGAACCCAGGAAAAGAAAAGGAAAAGTAGAATCCGGGCACTAAATCCTATTCCACAGACCTCCACCACTTCCCACCCTGCCCCCTTACCAAAAAAAAAAGGGTCACACAGCTAACCACTGAATTTCTGTTAGTTCTAGATAATATATCTTTTTAGAAAAGGGCAGAGAGCATTAAGGTGTGGGAGATGAAGCCCAATCCTTTAAAAAGTGATTTAGTGGCAGCATTCAAATTTCAAGTTTGTTTTCTTTTAAATTGGAGTTGTAGGGCATATGTACCAAAATTTGAAAGAAAAAGAAAAGCAGGGGTAATGGAAAACAGAAGAGGGAAAAAAAAAAGAAAGAGACAAATCTGTGAGGCTGGGAGTAGGGATGGTGGATTCCGGCTTGTCCATCTTTGCCTCTCAACTAGATATTGATTGCTGCTATTATCCCAATTTTGGTTCTTGTTATAAAACATATATAACATGAACAATACCTCAAATATGTCCTGCATATTGGCAGGGCTGTGTAATAGGAAGCCATTATTATTTCTGTAGACTGTTGTGATAGCCTTGCAGCTGATTTTCTGTACCCAGTCTGTCCCCTTCTTTTCTGGTTCACAATTCTCTAAAAATGTCTAAGGTACCACAGCTACCAGCATCCCATCACTTCATTGCATGAAGGCCTCAGTGGCTCTCCTGTTACATTTAGTGATGTTAGCTGGTATTTCTATTCTTAGGGTAAAAATAAATGTTCTAAGAAAAGACAAAAGTTATGCAATCTAACAAGCTGGATTAACAAAGCTAAACGGTAACCTCATTACAAATAGGGGCTAGTTCTCAGACTATCTACTTTGTGAGTCAGCTTTGAGCATCATCCAGAGATTGATATGGTATGTAGCTTTCTCCAATTTTTGGACTATCAAATTTTATTTTAATTGATTTACTTTTAAAAAAGATATCTAACATGTTCTATATTGGTATATCATAGAACTATACTTACATAATAAAGTATCACAAAGTATGAAATTCACAGTCTCACACAATCTGGTCCACTTCACCATTCACCATTCATGTCTCTCACTCTATTCCTTTGCAATCCATGACAGAACCTAAGTGCCCCTTTCTCTTTGCTCATGTGCAATTTTTCCACCTGTGCTTTTTTTCATCTTGTTCTCTGCTTTATATGTCCTTTCTTCTCTTTACCACCCATAAAATCACTCACATCCTTCAAGGCCAGCAGAAATATTGCTTCTGCTTGCCCTTCTTGTATCTCAGCTGAAATTGCTAACTGCGATACCGTGTTCTTTTTCTTTGGCATTTATTATCTTTCTCTCACATTATAATTATTTTATGTGTATCTCTTACTATTATTCTCTTCTTATCACTATATTGTAAGCTCCTTAAAGGCACAAACTGAACTTTATTATCTTTCAAACAGAAATTGTAACCTGGGAGCTATAAGCAAAATTCATCCTGAGAATTGTTTTGTTTATCCTGCACCATATATTTAAAATATCTGCATTAGTGTTCTTTGGTAAAATATTGAAAGAAAGAAATAGATGTTCTCTTCTCTTGAAAGACAGAAAGATCTGATGCCACCGTGCTGTTATTCAACACAGGCACCATTGGCTTTGTAGTCAGCCTGGTCCCCACCTGAAGCAGACCCACCTGCTTGATGACTTATTTGAATTTTCACTTCTCTGAACAATAATTTATACAAAGTTGGTTCTCAAAACAAACAAACAAACAAACAAACAAAAACCAGATGTTCTAAGCCAGATGGAATTATTTCACAAATATCAAGGAAAAGGGGGAAAAATCCCACTAGTTAAAAAGAAAATCATGAAGGGAACAACTTTTAAATTTGAGTAAAAATGGGGAGAGAGGAAAAATGTTTAAAAAGTGTGATGATAAAGAATGCTAGTAAACAAGTAATGCTGGACCATAAATAACCTCCTTTTTGGGGTCTCAGGACCTTTGTGTACACCTCCACCGGAATATGATTCACCTTTGAGGAACGGTTTATTTGCTCTGGGTCCCCCATCTAGACTGCGAGCTCTTTGAAGGTTGGGACTATCATTTTCCCCTGGAGTGTGACTGCCTGTGTTGGAAACTTAGCTTTACCACATACTGTCCACTTCAGTTTTTTGCTTCTTATTTACCCATAGGGTTATTGTGAATGTTAAATTAATAGTAATTAGCCCAGTGTCTAACATGTAGAAAGTGATGGATAACTGTTAGCTTGACTGCTAAATCACCTGCTATCTATCAGGCATTCAATAAACATTCATTGAATAACAGTTATTAAATTGAGTGAGTGAGTAACTCTGTCCACCACTGTGTAACCACTGTGCTGTTAGTCAGCTAGTTTTCTGAGCTTTGGTTAACGTTGTAGATCTGTTCACAGAATTATATGAGCTATAGCAGTTCTTTATATTGCAGACTTCATTTACCTAAATTAGACTGAAACCACCTACATGTTTATGACATAATCTTTTTTTTCTAGTTAAAAAAAAATCTTTGTTCAGCCTTTTTCCAAGGAGCATATTATCTGCAATATTGTCCTCTTCCAACTTTTGCAAATCACTTGTGACTTAACTGAGCCCCACCCCACCCCCAAATTTTGCTTGACTACCTTTGCTAAAGGGGTGTGTCAAAACATACACACAGGTAAAAAGCTAGAAGTAGTTAAGAAGTGTTGGACTTTGTCAGCACGACATATTTTTGGCTTAGAAATAAGAAAGAACCTGTGACTTTGCATTTTTCCACCTTGGGGGACACCTCTGTTGAAAGATGGGTGACGTTGAAGGGGAAAGAGCCTGGAAGGCTGGAAGCATTTACTTTGTTCTAGTCTCAAAAAGCTTGAACATGCTTTTCTATTCCTGTTTTTTTTTCTCTCTCTCTCTCAGGGAACATAAAATATTTTTGATTGCAGGGATTTTGTGTTATTAATTTCAACTCTAGTGCCTAGCACTTAATAAATGTATGCTGGAGGAATGAATAAAGGACTTAGAAAATAAAAGAATGATTCATATGAGACCAAAGGCAAGGAGCCTCCCTAAATATCAGCTGATATTCTAAGTTAATAAAATTTTTATAAAGATATAATACTTTGTGCTATAAATATTATCATAACACTCTAAAGGGACCTGGTACCTTTGCGGTTAATACTTCAAAGCTTTCATCTGAAAACTGAAAAACATTTGTAAATGAAGTAGATTGTTCACTTATATAAGGTACTCAATACATACTATGTGCTGCATTTATTTGAGAAACTCAAGCTAAGGAACTCAGTTCTATTATATCTATTTAAAAATAATGACCTAGAGATAACAGTAACATCCCCTCACCTCTCTACCCAAGCACTGTGATCCAAGATCCTGATGGAAGTCACAGGGTGTACCCTGTCTGTTGTAAATGCAAGTATGGGCTATTCCAACCATGAAAGGACACTCACAGCTATTTCTAGGCAAAACTATTCAATATTTTGGTTTTGAATACTCAGTCTCCTTTTCTACAGCATTGAGATCCTTTCTATATGCTATGAGTTGAGTTCAGATACCTTCTCTACATCAAAGACTGCCCACAAAATGCAGTGTGATAATTGATTACAGAGACCAGAGTATAAACTTAAATCACCGTAAGAGATCAATTACAGGTTTGTTTTGTAAAAATCTGAACATTCCATCAAAAAATGAAAGCTTTGTTCTATTTAGTGGAATTTAATGTGGTCATCTGGGAACAGATACTTTTTGGAAAGGTAGAAAGGATATATTAGAAGGCAGCAGGGTATCTTTCCCATCTCTAAGCTCACCTAGAATTTGCCAGACAACAACCTTACATATCCAACTTCTATGCCCATTTTATTTTGATCTCACAGTACCTTCTGTAATGTGGAAAGGGAAATTTTGACTTTTTTCACTGCAGCAAGTGTTTCGCATTTTAGGACTAGGTCGGATTACCTTTGGAAGGAGAAGGAGATGGTTTGTGATTCTGGCATTCACAGCTTAGAACATTATATATACATCTTGAATCAAATGCCCCTGAGAAATTGCACTGCAGAAATTGCACTGCAGAAATTGCAGTTTTGACATGAGTCCATTCTTTGGTTCTGATCATAGCCATCGTGATGTGCTTGTGCCCCAGGCCTGCTGGGCAGCATGGCATCAGCTTCACCTCGGGCTCTCCATCTCTGATTATTGCTGCTACAGTGGTCACTTTTCAGTACCTCTCTTCAAACCGTTTTAAATTGTCTTTAAAGCACTTCTTTTGTTGGCTTTAGGATGTATGATTGTCCTTATTGAATGCACTAAATGGCAACTCATTTGAAGCACAAACAATAATAATTTTAGGATAGCAATTGGAATAAATGTAAAGTCCTTTTTTTCAAAGCTTTGCTTGATAATGTGTGATTTGAGAAGGAAGGAATTTGCAAAAACTCTGTTGCAGAACTAAGGAGAAAGGTGAAAAACTATTTTTTCCCATAGATTTACGGCTTCCCACACATGCACAAAGACATACAACAATGACAGTTATTTCTGTCTTTTTTATTTTCATCCTATGAATTCAGCAAATGGCTTCAGGCACCTCTGGCTGCGATAATTGCAGTGTAAAGGGAAGTACTCTTTCAAGTGAAGTAGTTGGAGCTGTTCAGGAGGACTCTGTGGGGATACATTTTATAAGTGGAATCATTTTATGATAAAGATATCTGAGATGGAAGCTAGAGGTTCGTCGTTTGACAACTGGGAAAGACATAAGGCTTCTCTGCCTAGTTCTGATCAGAGGTCTGGTCAGGGAGCTTGAACTTTGGTACCCAGAAAAGGAGTTTAAGGTCCACAGTGTACATCTGCACGTCCAGGAAATTGACCCACATCGTGTGGCATTGTTGGATCAGATATTTCTCCTCTCTTGCTAATTGTTATTTAGTTTCTTGAATTTTGGGAATTTGGGAAATTTTTCTAGGAAGTAACTAAGACTACAGACATCTGCTAGATATTGACACATTTGGCATATATGGACTTTTATTTTTTACTTAATAATATCTTTACCGGATACCTTCTCAATTGTTCCTTCTTCTAATCACATAAGGAAGAAGTCATAAACTATAGTTACGATTATTGCTGCATATGCGTCTATTTGAGTACCTACTATGTATCAGTGCTTGTGCTTTACACACATCATCTCATTTAACTTAACCCAATAAAATGGGCTCTTACTCATATGGGAAAGCTGAGCATACAAAAGGTGGAGCATGTGACTAGTAAGTGAAAGTCCGAGAACCAAACTCAGGTCTGTGTAACTCCAGCACTTCTGTTCTTAACTGTGGTGTGTTCTATTCTATCCTACTCTGATTCTTAGAACTCCCAATCTAATTTATGTATTTGTTTCTGATACTTCAATAGGCCCTAACTGAGTTTGTGTACCATAGTCATTATCACATGTTGATTTAGTTGGCTTGAACCATGTTTTATTTATCATCAATATATAGCACAATAAGAGGCACATAATAAGCATATTACCGATTGCTTTGTGAATGAGCAACTAGCAATGACAAGCAGAGTTGGTCTTTTGGGCAAAATAGATGAATGCAGTGTGATTTGAGGATTTCTATAAACGGATTGTTGAGAAGGAATTCCTTTTTCTTGTTACCACACAAAGCAGTGATCCAGACAAGAAGGAATGCCCTGGTCTGCAACATAAGATGATGTCTAAGGAGGTAGGTTCAGAGTGTGTTGTGTATATGTGAGCATGTGTGTATGTGTTCATGTGTGTGTGCACGTAATGCAGGATCTACTGCAGTAGGTTCAAATTCTCTTTCTGCCTCTAGATTGCACCCTGGATAGTTGCTTTTGTGGTATAAGTTGCTTCTGGATAGATGTAGTGGTGTTGTTTTGATAATTTCATTTACCCCTATGTATTCCCTAAAAGATTGCAACTTCAATGAAGGCAGAGCTGAAATCTTTCTAGCTTTAATGTAGGCTAGAAGGTATAGGGCCTTACATGTGGTATGTGCTTAATATTACTGCATAAATAAATGAGTTCCAAAACCCAACAAAATGAAAGCTGAGACTTCACAAGGCTCAGAAAATCTGAGAAATATTTTCTCTTCTTTGCACTGACCTTCAGCCTTGGTTGTACTTTAAATTTTGCATAATAGTTAACATGAAAAGTAATCAAAAGCTATCCCTAAACAGCTCATTGAATAGCATTCATTAACAAAAAATGATGGACAGTGAAACAGAGTACTTTATACAGGATGGAACTGGGGAAAATGAGCTATATTTTGAGTTAATTATATATTTATAAATAAGATTGGAATTGTAGCTTGGCTTTGATCCACCTCATTGAAAGTGAAAAGGGAGAACTATTTCCCCACAGGAAATCTAAACCAGTATACAGCATAGATGATAATGCTGTTTTCGCTTAACTTTCAATGATGTATCATTTTATAAATTAATAACAATACTAGGGAGATAACATTAGAAGGGACACATAAAGCATTTAGAGTTTCTTGGAGAAAGCTATTTATAATTTTTAAATTATTGTGATAATTACTGAATAATGAGGAAGCTTAAAATTATATCTGATCTGTACCTTGACAAGCTTCATTTCCCCTTATTTCTAAATTTGGAGAACCTCAGGGTTCTGTTCTGTGCCTTTTTCCCTTTCCTCTCTTCATCTTTTCCCTGAGTGGTCTTAATCTATTTTCTGTCAGTTTAAATATACTGATAATTCCTGCATTTATCTCTAAGTCAGAGATGACCTTTCAAATACAGACTCATAAATCTTACTGCTTATTAGGCTGTAAATTTTGAAGCTAGGAATTGATGTCTGGAGTAGCATTGATGGGCATCAATCTAAATGCCCATCAACAGTAGACTGGATAAAGAAAATGTGGTACATATACATAATGGAAAGCTACACAGTCATAAAAAGGAATGAGATCATATCCTTTGCAGGACTATGGATGGAGCTGGAGGCCATTATCCTAAGAAAACTAATGCCGAAGCAGAAAACCAAATATGCGTGTTTTCACTTTAAGTGGGAGCTAAACACTGAGTACACATGAACACAAAGAAGAAAACAACAGATACCTGGGCCTACTTGAGGGTGGACTCTGTGACGAGGGAGAGGATCAAGAAACTGCCTATTGGGTACTATGTTTATACCTGGGTGATGAAATTATCTGTATGCCAAATCTCTGTGACATGCAATTTACCTGTATAATAAATCTGCACATGTACCCTTGAATCTAAAATCAAGGTTAAAAAATAAACAAGTACTTGATGGTTAGTAAGCTTCAAGAAATGTTTGTTGAAAGGCAGTAACAGCCATTGGTTGGGGCACCACTATATTTTTCTTTGTTTACTCATTTACTTCCTGAATGCTTCTGCCTTAGCTGGAGTGCCTACTCCCCGAATTCAGAGGCCATCTTCTCCATGAAACAATGTATTTCTAGCTAGAAGTGACTTATACCTTCCAGGTACTCATGAAACTTTACCTGACCATTCTTTTTTTTTTTTTTAATTTTATTTTATTGCATTTTATGTTTTGGGGTACATGTGAAGAACATGCAGGATTGTTGCATAGGTACATACATGGCAATGTGGTTTGCTGCCTTCCTCCCCATCACCTATATCTGGCATTACCTGACCATTCTTATGGTTCCTAACCATGGATGAATTAATATATAAATAAAAGAATCAAATAATCTCAATGTTGAGCATATTTTCGATGAAAACCACATCTTACTCCTCACTGCCCCAGTCTGGAATCTTTTTACTACACTAAATCATTTCATCTTTTTATGTTTGTTCTTCTATAACACGAGTTGGCAGTAGATATAGACTAAGAGATGATTTTTGTTTCTGATATTCGATTAACTATGAATAAAGAGACATAAGGAGACAGGATAAAACCTGGTTTGCCCAAGAAAATACTCGTTTGTGCATGTTCTGGCATAATTATCCATAGTACTCCTTTTCACTCTCATAAGTGGCTGGGTTGGACAATAAAGTATATGTTCACTTAATCTATAATAGTGTAGTAAAACACAGCTGGTGACAAATTTCAAAGTGCTTTGTGTACTGAAAAAAGGAGACTACTAATATGAAATTGTGCATAATGTAAATAATTTCCCTAGAATTTGTATTTGCATATGATGGTAGAAGCTTGATTATGCTTATTTTCTTTTGTATAAGCTGGGGAAATGGTATTTTATTTCCTTAACAATCTATAGCGTTACATTTGCAAAGGCAACATAGCTTGGAATCAAACATACCAGCTAAAGGTTATCACTTGCATGGCCTGACAAAATCATCATAGGGGGACATTTGGCATTTGAATATGGTGTAGGGGTATCCATAGATGAGCTTTCATATATATATCTCAGCCCTCCTATTGGTTTTGTCCTCATGAGGCTTCTAAAGCATTTTCCGTCGAAGGCTCGCGCCTGTAAGTAGGTATGTGTTCTGTCCAGCAGATGGTGCATTTGCTGCAAATTGTTCTTTTCTCCATTCCCCCTCCTTTTCCCCCTAAGAAATTAACCACCAGGTTTCTGCCAGAACCTGCCATATTCAGGGTGACATATGATGCTGTTAAAATAAAATATAAAGGTTAGAGAAAGATCAGTAATAAGTCCTAAACTGAACATAGATTTCAAGAAACTACCTCTAAAAGAGTCTAGAAATTAATAGTCCATAATATGATGAAAAACCCCAGCTGACATCAAAGAAGCCTCTTGCCTTCTTTTTAAAGAATTCTGTTTAATGCATAATTCACTGAGCCCATGAAACATTCTGGGAAACTTTTGGATGGATATCAGCCTTTTAATTCAAAATTATGCACTCTGGGAAATGACTGGCACTGAAAGTGGCAAGCCTACTAGGTAATTTACACCAGCAATCAAATTGCAATTATAAAGAGATTAAAACATGACTTTAAAGAGCCTAACTCCACCCTGAGGGCTACTAGCTATTTGGTAAATACAGCCAAGGAGTCTGTAATTAAAGAAAATGTGTAATTAAATATTTCGACCCTCTTCAGCTTTGTTAGGATGACACTATAAAATCTCAAAAAAAGTGAAGAAAGCCTCATTTCAAAAAGTCCTTGGTAGTTAGCTTTATATCTTTAGGAGGGTGTATTTCTTCTGATATTGTCTAACACATCCTCTACTAGTCTTTTTTTGAAGTTTATATTAACCTTGTTTTTTAGTTCTCACTGATATGTGGGAGCTAAGCTATAAGGAGGCGAAGGCGTAAGAATGATACAATGGACTTTAGGGACTTAGGGGAAAGAGTGGGAGAGGGCGAGGGATAAAAGACAACAAACATGGTGCAGTGTTTATTGCTCAAGTGATGAGTGCACCAGGTTCTCACAAATCTCCACTAAAGAACTTACTCATGTAACCAAATACTACCAGTACCACAATAACTTATGGAAAAACAAAATTAAAAAATAAAGAATAGCTTAAAGGATTTTCAAATCTATCACTGGAGACTGCATATATAGGAGGTGAGTACATTCAGAGACTGTGACTGCAACAGAGCCATTTAAGAGGGGTAGCTAACTTCAAGGCATAGGCCTTAGGAAGAAACAGTGTCTTCTCTGTACATCTTTTGATCGTGCTTATAGATAATTTATAGTCTACTTTTCTCCAAGGATTTTTTAAAAAGCTGTCTAGTCTGGAAAACTGGGGGTTAAGGGATAAGCCCCAGGTAGGAAGCTAGCCAAATGATGCAGTGGGAAAAATAATCTTAGCCTTTCTCCTGGGTGCCAATTCCTCTACACCCTGTCTCTGTGTGCATCTTTTAGGTTCTTGCTCTTAGCAAGTCTTGTTGAATTAGGGTCCTAGCTAATAAAATGTCACCTCTCTTGGGAGGTCTTAAATTGCCAAGATATTTTCCTTAAGAGAGGAATAAAATTAACATGATTGTATAGCAGATGATGATGCCCAAGAGTTCCAGCCACCATAATGTATTCATACACATCTTACCTAATACCTGCAACATTAATGGGAACCAGCGTGTGGCCTGTTAAACAACAGATCTGTGTAGCATTATACATTTTCACTGTAAACTTCCTTCAGTGCTTAACTCATACTTCATTATCATCTTTGATTTCAACCAAGCCACCATGCTAAAGTGACCTCAGATGATCAGGCTAATGTTAACAATGCTTTAAAAATAAAATTTGATTAAATATTCAACTGCTATTGTCTGTATCCTGGGGTAAATGACTGATTAAGTGACTACAATATATAGGCTTCATTCTAAGGACATTTAACTCTGCTCCTTGTAGGAACTTGACTGGACTCTAAGCAGATTGAGAGATTAAGATATTTTGGATGATGTGCAAGATGTTTCATTTCTAAAGACCCATGAAGCTAGAAAAGTGTTTTCAGAGACTCCCAGAAAAGTAATTAATTACTGAGTTGGGCCCTTAGAGACAGGAACTGCTAAAAGGCTGATATGGATCTTTTATCTAGTTAATTAGCTTTACAGGGAGAATTTTGCACATTTAGCAGATGGATAGAGATTTTATTACTTGAAACACAATACAATTTATTTTTATACTGTACTTTTAAATTAGAAGATAAAAAAGAAAAACAATATTGGAACTCTGAAATAACTCTTGAGTTCTGATAATAAAGAGGGCACTGTGACTAAATGTCATTATCTCAATCATATTATATCTCCAAAGGAAAATAAAAATTTAAGAGTAGTGCCCTTAAATAGGCCAACTCATTCAAGATAAGAAACTTGAAAAGTTTAGTTGTTCATTATATAGAGAAGACTGGGTCTCTAGATATGAATGAACTGGGCTCTAAAAAGCTATTCAGATATCCCTTTGTTCCTAAGTCCTAGGAGACTGAGAGGAGTTTGTGCCAACTATCCTATCCTTTCCAATAAAAGTATGAAGTGGTAAAATGAGCATATTATATTCTTCCCAAATAGACGAATTTTTCCACAATAAAAATCTGCTGAGATGGAATTACCTTTGATATTCCCGGCAAATATTGTGAGGAATTTCTCAGCAGTTATATTCTTCTTTACAACCTTGATGCTCACCTTAATTCTGTTCAGATTCTAATGGGCTTTGAAACCACTGGATCATCAGTGGCTTGGAACAAAAGTCTTAGGAGTAGTGCTTTTACTGAGGGTAGATTTTAAGTTCTTCAAGTTAGTCCTAACCTTTTTTTTGGAATTAACACCTGGTTAATGGGCATCAGAGGTAATACTGATTCTGTAGCCACATACCCCAAAGTTTCTCCCTTTTCTCAGTTGCTTTTCTTGTCTCTTAATGCACAAGCACATCTGCACAATTTTATAGGCCTGTCCCACACTGAGTCAGGCAATCCCTTGCCTTGAGGGTTAACTAGCTCTCCAAAACTTGATGTAGTATATGGAATGCAAAATTTGTCACTTTTCTCTGCACTCAAAATTATTTCACATCTCTTTTCTCTGAGAGTCATATGTATTTTCTCACTTGCAGTTTTAACACTTTCATTACTTTTACCTCTCGTAATGGGGTACATAATTTTCATAAAGACATTTCAAACTATCAAACTGCAATGGTTGTGAACACCATGACTATAGACAATTGCTCATACCCTCATTTGGTTTGGTAGAGCAGTTAGAATTTTTGTTCTTTGTCATAGTTTTGCTAACCTTAATAAAAATTACTAAGTGTAAAGTCTGTAAATAGAGAAACTGCTAGCATATAATTTCTATTATATATATTATAGCTATATATCAACAGATAATTATAAGTCTATTATATAAACTTTCTATTACATGCTTTCACATTCAGCAAATGAGTACAATAGGTTGAGGAAGGGGAAGAGAAGAAAAAGAGGATCATACAGATGATTATCAAGGTTTTCACATCTCCTGAATTCAATCAAAGTGACTCCACTTTTATCAGATTTAATTATTTCAATTCTTAATATAATTTATTTAAGAAATAGTTATGTTACTTTAAAAAATGGAATGCAAACTTTGACGTAGTAATCTCTAATATTCCTTCCAATTTGCCCAAATAGTTCATTGAATGAGGAGCTCTTTGGAGGCCTCTTGGTGTGTGGGGTCAGATGGATGTGAGGTTACAACAAGGGTGCACTTTAGGGTTTGGGGAATATTTGTCCTTGATGGTAGGTAAGATAGTATCACCTAAGCTGCTGCATCTCTATTGATCTATGTTGAATGGTCCCCCTAGAGATGACACTTCCTGGTGAGTGAAGATATTGCAGGAAGGGAAAATCACACACCCAGGATGGAGAAACAAAAATGGTCCATGAAGTGATTTAGTTGCTTGTATTGCTTCTTTTAGGGCTGGTCTAAAAATGGCTTAAGGTTCAAAAGTTGATTCTTTATATTAGCAATCTGAAAAAACAATGTGAAAAGATATAAAGCTAAATGTTTTTTCCAGCCCTTCAGCAGAATTTTATTGTTGTCCCTTATCTTCCACTTTTACTCTAATGAAGGCTTATGAAGCAATTGGATGGCACCTCCTGTGTTGTAAACAAAAATTTATGGTTCACATGAGTTGCTATCAGTTCCTGCTCTGCCTTCCCTACATCATTTTCCTGATGTTTCCCTTATGGAAAAATTCACATGAAAATTGATGTTTTGGGAAATTTTATTATGAGCTTCAAACAAACAGGAAAAATGACACTCTGGCCAGTGTCAATCAAAGATGCTCCCTCAGGTCAAGAAACATTCTTGACTAGATGAAATTTTGATGAAGTGAGAAAAATGATCCATGGTGATTTTGTGAAAAAATATGGGAATTTATTCCATTGGGTATATTTGTATGCAATGTATGTATGTAGATGTGTCTATCACAAATGAGTGTTTTAAATACAAATTTTCCAGAAAAAACAAAATTCTTTTTAAGAAATATTCTTTCATTTGATAGATGAAATAACTGAGTCCCAAATAACTTGAGTGACTTGCTAGTCAATATAACCATTTGGGGAAGACCTCACATCTCCTGAGTCTCTGTCCAGCGTATTTTATTTATATTGCAATACTTGGCTACACGTAAGTTACCTTGAACTGGAGTTACCTCTATGCAAAGACATTAAGCAAAGATTGGCTTCAAGAAAGAAGATAGTTTTAAACTTATAGAGGGAATGTTTTTGGTCAATACATTATATGAAGTGGTTTCCAATTTGGAGGAACCACATAAGATTACCTTATTGTTTTCGGTGAAGTGGAACTAAAGTTTAAACTCAAGGTAACATAAAATATATCAACATTTTTTTCAGAATAAAAGCAGTAACTATTCATGAATTTCTAGCAGAATGCCATTTTTTTCATTTAATATTATATCCATGTTATTCTTTAAAAGTTTGTGCTTGCTGTGTTCCTAAATATTAATGATGACTACAACTGTAGAATGGATATCAATGTTTTCTTTCTTTAGCAATATTGAACCAAAGTTTCTATTTTCTTGACCTTTTGACAAAGAATGAGATTGAGTAAACCATCCTGGGTTAGAATTTTTGTGGTTTTCTTTAGGAATAAAGGCAATCTAAGGTCATCACAAACCAAAGAGCAAGAGGTCCCACCTTCAGGTGAAAAGGCAATGGCGCTAGTTTTGGGGATTATTAGAGTTTCCTACATTTTATACTTATGCAAATATTCACCCAATTTTAAAATAATTTATCCTTCAATTTCCTGTTGTGAGGTCTTTCTTCCTTGAGCTACTCCTGTTCTTTCCTTAATCATTAGTTGAAATTTACATTCCCTTCAACTATGTTTAAGAAGCACTGTTTGTTTGGGAATGGTATAAACATCAAATGAGATGCTGTATGTGAAAGAATTTTTTTTTTAAGTCTAAAGTACCAAGCAGATGATTTTATTGCCCTAATAGTGCTGTGACAGCTCACAATGCATTCTGCTTCATGTTACCTTTCAAAATACACGCTTGCCTTTCCCAGGAGACTAACGCTTGTTGGAGGGTAGTCTCCTCAACAACCTTTTCCTCTGTACTCTTCCCAGTGTCTGACATAAGAATGATGCTTCAATAATTGTTGTGAAATGACATAACATGTTCATCAATGAAGCCCACAATGTTTCATGATGGTCCTATCATTAATAATAAATCATTACGAGGAGAGAAATAGGCCACCTTACTATCTCTATTATGAATGTGCAAGAGGCCGGGATGTGCAAGAGGCCAGAGCAACCTGAGGATTGCCTGAAGTCACACAATTAGATTAGAGACATTCTGCTGTGAGGAGGGCAGATTTACACAGAGAAGAATATCCTATTATCAGCATGACATTCAGGGCTCAGCAAATACCCCTCAGTGATTCTTTTTAAAACACGATTCACAATTGTGGAAGTCTGGATAGGAAGAATACAGATTTCTCTAGAAACACTTCCTTATTTTGGTAAATACTTCAATTGAGTTTACTTGAGTTTTGAATATAAAAATCACAATTCAAATGAGAAGTAACTTTACCTATGCTTAATTTGTATTGTATAACAGAGAATTGATTCTGATTTGAGCTGAGTGGTTTGGAGACTTTAAAACACCTTATTCTCTCTAAAAATTTAAATGATGGAGGAATCCTCAGTATTTATAGAAGATATGTATTAGAACGTCAACATTGAGAAGTCTCTTTCATTTTCTTTATTAGCTTTTCCTGATAGATAATCATAATTTTAAAATGTTCCCTATTCTAAATCTGTGATATTGTTCCTGTCACTTCTCAGAGTCTCTTAATGGCTTCCAAGCCCACTCAGAGTAAAGTCCAGAATCCTTACAAGGCTCTCACCACTTCTCTGACCTCATTTCTTGTCTCTTCCATGCTAATGCCATTCAACCACAGTGGTCTCTTTGCTTCCCCTTAAACTTATCGAACAGGCTCCCACCTTAGGCCATGTTATACCTTGCTGTGAAAGCTCTCTCCCGTATTTCCTCATGGCTTGTTCCCTCATCTCCTGAGGTCTCTGCTTGTTTGACCTCTGGGTCAAACTGTCTTTGACTACCTTATGTAAAACATTAACCTTCTACCCCCTTCACCCCAATTCTAACACACACACACACACACATATACCCTTCTACTTGGGACTTCTTATTCCACTTGGCATACGTTATTTTTCTTCATGGTATGGATCAGCATGTGGCATTCTGTATCTGTACTAGCTTATTTGTGGTGGGGAAAAAGAAACCTATAGAGGAGAGTGGGGCCATTGCTAGGTTTTACTGCTTAATTTCCAGAGTCTAGAGCTGAGACTTATGTAGAAAAGGTCTGCAATATATATTGAACAACTACATGAATTTTCCCTGATTCTTCAAAGTCAATTTCGAATTTCTAATCTCATTTCCTTTAGGAAATCCCAGTGTGAGTGGAATGTATACTACCATCCTCTTTATTTTCTTTTCTACTTTTATTGGAGACAAGATCTCACTCTGTGGCTCACATGTAGTGGTGGAATCACAGCTAATTGCAGCCTCAACATCCTGGGCTCAAGTAATCTTCCCACCTTAACCTCCCAGGTAGCTGGGACTACAGGTGTGTTCCACCATGCCCAGTTAAGAAACAACAAACAAAAACTGTAGAGATGGGATCTCACCATGTTACCTAGGCTGGTCTTGAACTCCTGAGTTTAAGCAATCCTCCAGCTGCAGCTTCTCAAAGAATTGGGATTACAGGTATGAGCCACCACACCCATACCTACCATCCTCTTTAAATGCAGAAGAATACCCTATTATCACCAATAGAAATCGGTTCTATTTTTCCCCAGAAACAGAGTCACCTGTCATATAAAAAGCAAGAACAAAAATACGATATCTAGGCCAGATGTGGTGACTCATGCCTGTAATCCCAGCACTTTGGGAGGCTGAGGTGGGTGGATCAGCTGAGTTCAGGAGTTTGAGACCAGCCTGGCCAACATGGTAAAACCCTGCCTCTACTAAAAATACAAAAAATTATCTGGGTGTGGTGGCGGGTGTCTGTGATCCCAGCTGCTCGGGAGGTGGAGGCAGGAGAATCGAGTGGACACAGGAGGCGAAGGTTGCAGTGATGTAAGATTGCGCCATTGCACTCTAGCCTGGGCAACAAAAGCAAGACTCTGTCTCAAGAAAACAAAAATAAAAATATCATATTTGAATATTCTATTAATATTTGGTACTCAGCATATCGGTTGTGTTTCTAAAATATTAGCAGATGAATCCTGGATTGTCGATGTGATTTGCCCTAATCCACTGAGCCATGCAGTGGCAGATCTAGAATGAGTATGATCTTTGCTGGTTCAGTGTCTCTCACTCTTATTCATGGCAATATTCTCTCAAGACTCTCCAGTGACAATTATAACTGGAGACTGGTTTTGCCTCCTGTGCAATTTTTATGCATCATGAGATAGCAATCATTATACTGCCTGTAACCTTGGAAGTTGAAGGGACATACCACTGTGCAATGATCAAAGAATGTGACTTCTACTCCAGGAAGGGTTCTTTTTCTTTGACCGTAGTTGAGTGACTCCAACTTATTCTCTATGTTCTCAACTGTAAAATGGTAAATAACAATATCTGCTTGACCAAGTTCACAGGGTTGTGGTAAGGATCAAATATCTGTGTTCAAAAGCAATTCAAAAATGATAAAGTATTAAGTGACATACATCTTCACAACTATGACTAAAATTTTAGGATTCTGAACTTTTGACAATATTTTAGCTTCATGACTGAGTGAGCTCTTGTGGTGGGCCATCAAACACGAGGGACAAAAAACAACAAACAAAGAAACAAACAAAAAACACCTCTTGCCGCACTGGGGGTTGGGATGCGAAAAAAGGGCTGAGCCTGCATTCAGGGAATCACACTATTTAATTCAATCCTTACTTAGCCAAGTAACTTGGATGACTTAAACTTAAACTGTAGGTGGCAGCAAAAAGTAGAAGGCTGGGAAGGCAGCCTCTTGTTTTCCTAGTTCTGTTGTCAAATTAACTACTCTAACTTTATTTCTAAAAGTGTCTATCAGTATCCTAAATATTGCGACAATATTTTAAATAAAACCATGATATAATGTTCCCAAGAAAAGGAAAACAAAGTATACTTTCCTTTTTCTTTTCTACAGTTTAGCCATTGGATTAATTCAGCCTTAAAAGACCCTTGCAACACAAAAAGACAGAAAAGAAATTTGACAAATTTCTCTACTGAAAAGAAAGGATTCAAACTGAGGAAGGATTCACCACAGGGTAAGTTTCAAGGGTGAACTGAGGTAGGCAAACGATAAGGGACTCATCTCTGGAAGTTGGCTTTACATTTAGATATATCTGATTTATGTGTCTGTTGTTTAAACTATTGCTAAAGATTATACATAGTGAATAGAAATGAAGATATAAATGTCTTCTTTATCTAAAGGCTTTCTTTTTGATGACTGAGAAATGATAAATTCTCTTTGTTTTCTACTTTTATTACAATTGAGATAATCATGGTTGAAGGTTTTATTAGATTATAAGCATTTTAGTGATAGAGAAGATTTTTTTAAGTACCCCAAGAAACTGGTATATTGCTAAAATGTGATTATTGGTGACTGAATGGCCTATAAACAAAACTTTGTGACAGAAAACGCTGAAGATGCTCTAACTTATGAAGGTAATAATTGCATTTAAAATTTTTAACTTGATTTGTGATATGTGCTATATGAAACAAACAACTGCTTCTACCCCTTAACAACATAAACCCAACAAGAAAAGCTTTTAAACACATTAAACAAACCCACAAAACTATTATGGTCTTGGATGGCAACCTAGAAGGGTTTCAGACTCAGTAATTTTCTAATTTCTTTAATCAATTTACTTTTAATTAAATATATGGAGGATTGTAATTAGAGTGTGATAGGAAAGAAATGTAGTCTTCAACAGCATGGAAGACATGATGATCTGTAACCTGATTATGTTTCTTTTTAAATTTACTATTGATTCTCAGAAATAACAGTATGATGTTGCAAATATTGATCTAGTGCAATCTGATGGTCTCAGAGGAAGGGCTGAAGTATGTAGTTGGAGGCCTTCCCTATGAGTCAGTCTTTATTAAAGATATCATTATAGCAATTAATGAATTAACAAACACCTTCTTGGATTATTAAGACTTGGAAACAATATTATTACTGCGAATGTACATGGGTAAACTGAGCCAAATGACAATGAGACTGCTTTTTTTTTTTTTTCTAAATACAAACCTTTTTTTCTTTTTGTCTTAACTTTTTAGGAAGCAGGAGTGGAAAATAATGTGTGAGTAGGAAACAGATAGACTTGGGTCTCCAAACCTCCAAAGACACTTAGTTTTGCAAATTGGAGAAAGACATTTAACACTTTTGAGACTCATTTAAAATTATACAATAGAGGGAAATAATATCTACCCACCAGATGGGATTTTTGTAAGAATTAATGAATAAAATATATAAAATGGATACGTCAGGCTAGTGGCAATCAATAAATGTTAGTTTTCTTTTTCTTTTTTTTCCATTTCAGATTAAAATTTAATCGGTTTTAGCTTAAATTCAGGGTGAAAATGATAGGCCAAGGATCACAACCAAAGTGATTTTAGACAAGTTTATATATTTTTTATATAGGGGACTAAAATGCACATTTTATATTTAATCTATAAAATCAACACTTTATGGTTTCAATTAAATTTTTAATTTCCAAAAGAATTCTGAATTTGTTAATGAAATCTTAATCATATTATAAAAATTATAACTCTTAGGAAGCCTTTTCCGACCCTCCGCTCACTGTGATCCCGCTTTTGTATCTAAATACTGTGCAACTTACAGCTCTTTTAAGAGGCCAGTGATGAACTGCTGTGTATTGTAAAAGTTATCTTCTCGTATTGAACTTGCTAGTTGCTAAGATACTTGATGGCAGAAAAAATGTTTTTACTCTTTTTTTTTTCTCATCTTTTGTAGTACCTGACACTGAAAAGTTTCATAATTATAGCATTATGTGTTTTTTCTATGTACATGTGTCACCATTGCCCACAAATCCTCTCCGTATTAAAAAATAAGATTCTCTAGCAGCACTAGCTCTAAAACACTCAATTCTCAATTCTGTCTTTGCTTTATCATGAAGAGCAAATTTGTAAGAAGTTTTCTATGGTAGCCAGGTACGCTGGCTCACGCCTGTAATCCCAACGCTTTGGGAGGTTGAGGTGGGCAAATCACAAGGTCAGGAGTTTGAGACCATCCTGGACAACATAGTGAAACTCTGTCTCTACTAAAAATACGAAAACTACCCTGGCATGGTGGCACATGCCTGTATTCCTAGTTACTTGGGAGACTGAGGTAGGAGAATCACTCAAACCTGGGAGGCGGAAGTTGCAGTGAGCTGAGGTCGTACTACTACACTCAAGCTTGGGTGAAAGGGCAAGACTCTGTCTCAAAAAAAAAAAAAAAATTTGTTATGTAACATATGAGACCAGTTGTTAGCCAACTTGTTTACTATAGGGGTAGAAAGCATAATCTTGTCTCAAACTGCCATTTAAATAACTTAGACTGTGTAGATAAGCTTTTTGATGTGCTGTTAGATTCGGTTTCTCAATATTTTATCGAGGATTTTTGCATCAGTGTTCATCAGTGATATTGGCCTGAAGTTTCCTTTTTTTTTGTTGTATCTGCCAGGTTTTTTGTATCAGGATATGCTGGCCTTATAAAATGAGTTGGGGTGAAGTCCCTCCTTTTCAGTTGTTTGGAATAGTTTCAGAAAAAATGATACCAGCTCCTCTTTGTATCTCTGGTAGAATTCAGCTGTAAATATGTCTGGTCTTGGGCTTTCTTTAGTTGTTAGGCTGTTTATTACTGTCTCAATGTCAGAACTTATTATTAGTCTATTCAGGGATTCAACTTCTTCCTTGCTCAGCCTTGGGAAAATGTATGTGTCAAGGAATTTATACATTTCTTCTATATTTTCTAGTTTATTTGCACAGAGGTGTTTATAGTATTCTCTGATGGTTGTTTGTATTTCTGTAGGGTCAGCGGCAATATCCCCTTTATTATTTTTTATTTTGTCTTTTGATTCTTCTCTCTTTTCTTCTTTATTAATCTAGCTAGCAGTCTATCTATTTAATTATTTTTTTCCAAAAACCAACTCCTGGATTCATTTTTTTTTTTTGTTGGTTTTTTTTTTTTTTTTTTTTTATGTCTCTATCTCCCTCAGTTCCACTCTGATCTCCTTTGGGGTTTGTTTGATCTTGGTTCCCTAGTTTTGAGTTGGGATGTCAGGTGTTGATTTGAGATCTTTCTAGCTTTTTGATGTGGGAATTTAGTGCTATGCATTTCCCTCTTAAAACTGCTTTAGCTACATCCCAGAGATTCTGGCACATTGTCTCTGTTCTCATTGGTTTCAAAGAACTTTTTGATTTCTGCCTTAATTTCATTATTTACCCAGGAGTCAGTCAGGAGCAGGTTTTTCAATTTCCATGTAGTTGTTTGGTTTTGAGTGAGTTTCTTAATCTTCTGGGAGCAAGTGTGCTTAAACATATAGAAATCAAAAAGCATCATTTATCACATAAACAGAACTAAAGGCAAAAAACAGATGATTATCTCAACAGACACAGAAAAAGCCTTTGATAAAATTCAATATCCCTTCATGATAAAAACTCTCAATAAACTAGGTTTTGATGGAATATACCACAAAATATTAAAAGCCATTTATGACAAACCCATGGCCAATATCATACTTTGGCTATGGGTTTGATTAGGCAAAAGCTGGAAGCATTCCCTTTGAAAATTGGCACAAGACAAGGATACCCTCTTTCTTCACTCCCATCCAATATATTATTGGAAGTTCTGGCCAGGGCAATCAGTCAAGAGAAAGGAATAAAGGGTATTCAAATAGGAAGAGTAGAAGTCAAACTCTCTCTGTTTGCAGATCTCATGATCCTTTATCTAGAAAACCTTATGGTCTCAGCCCAAAAGCTTCTTAAGCTGATAAGCAACTTCAGCAAAGTCTCAGGATAGAAAATCAGTGTGCAAAAATCACAAACATTCCTATTCGCCAACAATAGATGAGCAGAGAGCCAAATTATGAATGAACTTCCATTGACAATTGCTACTAAGAGAATAAAATACCTAGGAATTCAGCTAACAAAGGAAGTGAAGGACCTCTTCAAGGAGAATGTATTAGTCTGCTCTCACTCTGATAATAAAGACATACCCAAGACTAGGTAATTTATAAAGGAAAGAGATTTAATAGACCCAGTTCCACATGGCTGGGGAGTTCCTCATTCACCTCAATCATGGCAGGAGATGAATGAGGACCAAAGCCACATAAGCATGGTTGCAGGAAAGAGGAGGGGAACACCTCTTTATAAAACAATCAGATATTATGAAACTTATTTATTATTAGGACAACAGCATGGAAAAGACATGCCCCTATGATTCAATTACCTCCCCTAGGATGAACCCATGACATGGGAATTATGGAAGATACAATTCAAGATGAGATTTGAGTGAAGACACAGCCAAACCGTATCATTCTATCCCTGGCCCCTCCCAAATCTCATGTCCTCACATTTCAAAACCAATCATGCCTTCCCAACAGTCCCCCAAGGTCTTAACTCATTTCAGCATTAACTCAAAAGTCGGCAGTCCAAAGTCTCATCTGAGACAAGGCAAATCCCTTTGCCTATGAGCCTGTAAAATCAAAAGCATGTTAGTTACTTCTTAGATACAGTGGGGTACAGGCATTGGGTATACACACCCATTTCAAATGGGAAAATAGGCCAGATTGAAAGGGCTACAGGCCCCATGCAACTCCAAAATCCAGCAAGGCAGTCAAATCTTAAAGCTCCAAAACGGCCTCCTTCGACTCCATGTCTTGCATCCAGGTCAAGCTCATGTCAAGAGGTGGGTTCCCATGGTCTTGGGCAGTCCCACCCCTCTGGCTTTGTAGGGTACAGCTCCCCTCCTGGCTACTTTCATGGGTTAGCACTGAGTGTCTCTGGCTTTTCCAGGTGCATGGTGCAAGCTGTAGGTGGCTCTACCATCCTCATGTCTGCAATGGTGGCCCTCTTCTCATAGCTCTTCTCATAGCTCTTCTCATAGCTCTTCTCATAGCTCTTCTCATAGCTCTACTAGGCAGTGCCTCAGTGGGGATTCTGTGTGGGGGTTTGCATCCCACTTTTCCCTTCTATACTGCCCCAACAGAGGTTCCACATGAGGGCTCCACCCCTGCAGCACACCTCTCCCTGGACATTCAGTTGTTTCCATACATCCTCTGAAATCCAGGCTGAGGTTCCCAAACCTCAGTTCTTATCTTTTGTGTACCTGCAGGCCCAACACCATGTTATGTCACCAAGGCTTGGGGTTTACACCCTCGGAAGCAATGGCCTGAGCTCTACGTTGGCCTCTTTTAGCCACAGCTGGGATGTGGGGGCACCAAGTCCTAAGACTGCACAAAGCACCGAGGCCCTGGGCCCAGCCCAGGAAACCATTTTTTCATCTTAGGCGTTCTGGGTTGTGATGGGAGGGTCTGCTGTGAAGATCTCTGTCATGTCCTGGAGACATTGTCCTCATTGTCTTGGCAATTAACATTTGGCTCCTTGCTACTTATGCAGATTTATGCAGGTGACTTGAACTTCTTCTCAGAAAATGGAATTTTCTTTTCTATCAGATTGTCAGACAGCAAATTTTCCAAACTTTTATGCTCTTCTTCTCTTTTAAACATAAGTTCCAATTCCAATACATCTCTGTGAACATAAACTGAATGCCTTTAACAGCACCCGAGTCGCACCTTGAACATTTTGCTGCTTAGAAATTTTTTTCTGCTGGATACCCTAAATCATCTCTCTTGAGTTCAAAGCTCCACAAATCTCTAGGGCAGGGGCAAAATGCTGCCAATCTGTTTGCCAAAACATAACAAGGTCACCTTTGCTCCAGTTTCCAACAAGTTCCTCATCTCCATCTGAGACCACCTCAACCTGGATTTCATGGTCCATATCACTATCAGCATTTTGGTCAAAACCATTCAACAAGTCTTTAGGAAGTTCCAAACTTTCCCACATTTTCCTATCCTCTTCTGAACCCTCCAAACTGTTCCAACCTCTGCCTGTTACCCAGTTCCAAAGTCACTTTCACATTTTCAGGTATCTTTAGAGCAGCACCCTACTCTACTGATACCAATTTACTGTATTAGTTTGTTTTCATGCTGCTAATGAGACATACCTGAGACTGGGTAATTATAAAGAAAAAGATGTTTAATGGACTTATAGTTCCACATGGCTGAGGAAGCCTTACAATCATAGCAGAAGGCAAAGGAGGAGCAAAGTCATGTCTTACAGGAGCAAAGGTGGCAGGCAAGAGATCATTCACAGGGGACCTGCCCTTTTATAAAATCTTCAGATCTCATGAGACTTATTAACTATCATGAGAATGGCATGGAAAAGACCTGCCCCCATGATTCAATTACCTCCCATTGAGTCCCTTCCATGATACATGGAAATTATAGAGCTACAATTTAAGGTGAGATTTGGGTGGGTACACAGCCAAACCAAATTAGAGAACTACAAACCACTACTCAAAGAATTAAGAGAGAACACAAACAAATGAAAAAGCATTCCATGCTCACGGATAGGAAGAATCAATATTGTGAAAATGGCCACACTGGCCAAAGTAATTTATAGATTCAGTGCTATTCTCACAGAATTAGGAAAAACTACTTTAAAATTCATATGGAACCAAAAAAAGAGCCCATATAGCCAAGATAGTCTTAATCAAAAAGAACAGAGCTGGCAACATCACACTACTGGACTTTAAACTCTACTACAAGGCTACAGTAACCCAAACAGCATTGTACTGGTACAAAAACAGATACATAGACCAATGGAACAGAATAGAGATTTCAGAAATAAAACCAGACATCAACAATCATCTGATCTTTAACAAACCTGACAAAAACAGGCAATGGGGAAAGGATTCCCTTTTTAATAAATGGTGCTGGGAAAACTGGGTAGCCATATGCAAAAAATTTAAATGAGATCCCTTCCTTGTACCTTATATAAAAATTAACTCAAAACAGATTAACTACTTTAATGTAAACCCCAAAACTATAAAAACCCTAGAAAAAAAAAAACTAGGCAATACAATTCAGGACATAGGAACGAGCAAAGATTTCATGATTAAAACATCAAAAGCAATTGCCATGAAAACAAAAATTGACAAATGAGATCTAATTAAAGAGCTTCTGCACAGCAAAAGAAACTATTCTCAAAGTGAACAGCCAACCTACAGAATGGGAGAAAATTTTTGCAATCTATTCATCTGACAAAGGGCTAATATCCAGAATCTACAAGGGACTTAAACTTATTAATAAACATTATTAAAATGTCAAGAAACAGCAGATGCTGGCAAGGCTGTGAAGAAATAGAAATGTTTTTACACTATCAGTGGGAATGTAAATTAGATCAACCATTGTGGAAGACTGTGGTGATTCCTCAAAAACCTTGAACCAGAAATACCATTTGACCCAGCAATCTCATTACTGAGTGTATACCCAAAGGAATATAAATCATTCTGTCCATTGCAGCACTGTTCACAATAGCAAAGACATGGAACCAACCCACATGCCCATCAATGATAGACTGGATGAAAAAATGTGGTACATATACACCATGGAATACTATGCAGCCATAAAATGGAACAAGATCATGTCCTTTGCAGGGACATGGTTGGAGCTAGAAGCCATTATCTTCAGCAAACTAACACAGGAACAGAAAACCAAACACCACATGTTCTCACTTACAACTGGGAGCTGAATGATGAGAACACATGGACACAGGGAGGAGAACAACACCCACTGGGGCCTGTCAGGGATGCAGGGAGAGGGAGAACATCAAGATCAATAGCTAATGCACATGGGGCTTAGTATCTAAGTGATGTGTTGATAGGTGCAACAAACCACCACGGCACACATTTACCTATGTAACACACCTGTATGTTCTGCACATATATCCCAGAACTTAAAATAAAATAAAAATAAAATAAATGGCCAAGTGTGGTGGCTCACACCTGTAATCTCTGCACTTTGGGAGGCCAAGGCAGGTGGATCACAATGTCAGGAGTTTGAGACCAGCCTGGCCAACGTGGTGAAACCCCGTCTCTACTAAGAATACAAAAATTAGCCAGGCATGGTGCAGGCATCTGTAATCCCAGCTACTCAGGAGGCTGAGGCAGGAGAATCTCTTGAAACCGAGAGGAGGAGGTTGCATTGAACCAACATCAAGCTACTGCACTCCAGCCTGGGTGACAGAGTGAGACTCTGTCTCAAAAATAAATGAATAAAATAATGATAATGATAATAAATAACTTAGACCAATGGCTCTTAAACTACCCTTCTACACTTGGGTTCTATATAAGTCAACCTCATTCTAAAACTAAAAGAGAAATTATCATCTTTTCCAAAGTGTCTGCTTAAAGTAATACATTAAACTGCCTTAATTTAAAAAAGATATATTTGAAAAACTTTTGTTACTTTACTTGTTGTGTGCTAGGAAGAATGAATGGTCAAGTAGTAAGTTAATGTTAATGGCAATCTTAGAACGTCTAATCATACTTGGTCCAGCAGCTTTGTGTGTATGAATATGATTTTATAGTTGGTTGTTGAGATGTTATGTTGCAAATTTAAATTATGTTCAACTCTGTGCAAGAAAAATTTTTTTTTTAAAGAAAAAATAGAATTAAATCTTTGAATATTCTGGAATGTTATTACTATAACTTCTGGGGACTTTGCCACATTAACAAACTCTGATATACTTTAGACGGTGGCATGAATCCTTTGATTATCATAGTTTGGAGTGTAGGTACAGTAGCCCCAGGAACAGTGCTAGGGGTTCGGGGAAGAAACATAAAGACTGACTAGGTAACCTTGCCTGCTGATGTCACATAAAGCAATAAGGAGCATTGTGGACCCCTGCTAAGTGTTTATGTTAAGAGACAGGTGAAAATGGTGACCAGTCTTCAAGTTCTTTAGCCATTTTCTCAATGCCGCCTCCTCAGAGCTGACGTATAACATCAACATCCTTCATTTTTGGAATGTATGCTCATCATTCAGGCATTATGAGAATTTTGCTACATTTCGGTGAAGGCTTACTAAACTCAACTTTAGAATAGACTCCCCATTCTCTCTTGTTCCATTGGATAATAGTATAATTTTTAAAGTTCTTTAGAGAACATCCCTCTATTTCAGTATGTGATTGCTATCCTGGTGAGTACAACAATCTGATAGCTTTTCTGAACCCACTAAAAATACTTCCTTTCTCTATGTTGGCTTCCTAGTGTCCCGCTGAGGATGAGTAATAGCATAAAGGTATATAGAAGTGAGAAAAACATGTGTTTTTAAACTCAACTATGACAAAGTTTCCAGAGATTAGAAATCTTCAGAAGACTATGTTGTGGGATAATACAGGATATCTTGAAAGGAACATAGATAAAGTAAACTGATTTATTTTAGTTAGTTTTATTTTTTTTTAGTTCCAATCTAAAAATAAAAGGCTGAGAATATTTTTTTCCAATCTCCAGATACCTTTGCAAGTGATATTCCTGTAAATATACCACAGTGTCCAAAAAGTCTCAAAACATCAAGGAGATAGTATATTTATTGTACTTTTTTCTGACTATCAAGGTGGTACAATCCATTTATTTCATACTTCATTGGGGATGATCACTTTTTTCTGCCTCAGAGACAGGATGTTTAAATGAATCATAATAGATGAAAGATTATTAAATAATAATGACAATAATAGCAACTATAATGATAATAGTAAAAACAACAAGCAGCAGCAGAAAGGACAGGCCTAAGCGGAAAATTAAGTTTCCTAGAGGCTCCTGTTCCCCACTGCATGACCTTAAAATGGGAATAATTTCTCAAGCCTCAAAGACACCAAAGCACAGATGCACGGTGCATAAACAAATAAGTGACCACATTAGTGGTGCCCTTTGGGGGTTTAAATCTTATTCTTGTGACCCTAGGAAGCTGACCAGAGAGAAAGGGGAAGAAAGAAGTACAGGATATTTATCTTTACATTTTGGAAATGCTTTTGATCAGCAGGAGCTGGAACAAGTTTCTGTACTTTTGTGGGAACTACAAATGTTCCAGGGGAGGAAGCAAGATCAAGAGCAGTTTGCTCTTTCAGGGACTTCAAAGCCCATTCATCTAAAGATGTGGCCATTACCATTTTGGCTTCCTCACTGTGCCTTGGATGGCCCTGTACTTTTCAAGAGGAGAGCCTTGCTGGGTTGGGGCCAGCTAAAACGTTATTCCTTGGAGTGCAGTGTCCCAGAAAATCTGCCCTTCCTGGCCTGTGCTCTGTGATTATAGTTCCAACCAGGAGCCATCCTTGTTCCTATTGGATGAGTCAGACACAGAGGTGAGTAGGGTGGCAAGGCTGGACTACCCATTTTCTGCCCCTGCTCTTATTCCAGGTGTAGAAAATTGTAAACATAAGAACAAGGCTGGCCTGTCTCCACCAGGTTCTAGGTCTCTGATCTCAGTAGTCTGTCTCTTCACTAGTACTAAAAAAAAAAAAAAGAAAAAAAAAAAAGGCAACCAACTAACTAAGCCAACCAAGCAAACAAATAAAAAAGAAAACTGTCTTAGCTTAGCTGTACATGCTGTTCAGTCCTGTTATGATCACCAGTCCATCAGGAACGGGGAATTGTCCTCTTCACATATAAGTGAAGCCTTGGGAGTAAGACTTCCTCAGGGATCCTAGATCTTTTCTGGGTATAGGATACATAATCATTTCCCAATCTGAACCAAAGCAGAACAAAAATCCTAAGGTAACACACTAATAGTGTAGGCCATAATAATCATGCTTTTATACTTTAGAATTGTTTTTGGTGGTTAAATGCTGGTGTAAGCTCCACGAAGCAGAGACTGCATCTGTCTTGTTTAGTGTTGAGTCCTCAGGTCCTAGCATGACATCTAAATGTATCTGTGGAATGAATGACTAAATCAGGACCTGGGCAGTTTACTCTATCACTTATTCATTATGTGAACTTGGATGAATTTTCTTTTGTGTCAAGTTCTCAGTTTCTCCATACTCAAACAGTTTAGCCTAACCCTGAAAACTGCAGAGAGGAATGGCAAAAATGTTATTCCTGAGATAATACCTGTGTGACATTGGATGTGTCTGGGGGGCACTTCTGGCAGTTACTTTTAGCAAAGGGAAGCTCTTTCTTTTTTCCTTCGAATTGGGTGTACTCCGGTTTACCACATCACCCTGACAGTTGAGTTCACTTTTGTGTGCTTCAGTAACTGAAGATAATAATGCTGACATCCTGAATTTTCACCTCTATCAAGTGAGAAGTAGGGGCAAGCTCATCTTTGAGGAAGGCCTTTTGTAACCCTATGATTTTATTCTATTTGACTTTCTGGAACTGGTCTCAGGATAAAAAGTGAGAGAATGTACTGTACTGTGAACACAGTCACAGTGATATCCCATTTCTTTAGATGTTTCATAGACCTCTCTACTTCCTTTTCCTTAACTGCATTGCATAGTTTAAGTTTTCCTTTTACATCATAAACTCATGAAATTTTACTCAAAGCAAGTTTGAAAGTTCATATGACACTAAACATAATTCTCATGTAAATATTTACTTTAGGATCCTGGATGACATGACTCTTACACATGGAAACAATTTTATTGACCAATTAAAAATGATTTGAAGCTTTATTTATTTTTAAATATACTAAGGTTTGGAATCCAAGGCTCAGCTTTCAAAGTTTGGGTGTTTGATGAACCACCTTTGTGTCAACTAAGAAAGTGGACCAGAAGCATTAAAAGCATCTTAAAAAGAAACAAAATGAAAACATTTTATAAACATATTGATTACCTCTCATTCCTTCAGTAGCATTTAATTAATATTTAGAGCGCACCAGAAACTGTGGTAGATGTTTGGGATGAAATACATTAATTTCCCAGAGTCCTTGCACACATACAAAAACAGCATTGGGTTCAGGTGACATAAATTTCAGTCCTGGCCTCTATTACTAACCAGCTGAATGACCTTGGACAAATCACTTTCAATCCTGGGGATTCATCTATAAAACAGTGATGGGTCTCTTGCAGCTTTAGTGATATTTGGTTACATTTATCTCAAATGAAATGACAGAATATAACTAAAGGAGAGTGCGTGGGTAAAAGCAAGCCACGCTAGAAGTCATACACTTTTCTTTCTTGATATTCATTAATGAACAAAATTTATACATTTAAATTTTTCCAAAGTCATCATATTATAAATCAATTGATTGTTTTTATAATTTCTCATTCCTTCTGTAAACATTTATATAATGCCTGCTCTCTGCCAGAAACCATGCTGAGTATTTGAGATCAGATATGAAATATATGTGCTATGCCTTGAAAGAGCCCACAATCTAGTAATAAAAATAGAGAAGAAAACATAAGTTTGGGTATTAAGTGCTATTCACAATCAACAACTATTTACTGTGTACCTATTATGCTTGGGATGCATTTGTAAAACAAAACTGATAATGATTTCTGTTTTTGTGGAGCTTATATTCTAGTGTGAAGACCAAACAATAAAGAATAAATAAGAAAGTAATAGATGATGTAGTATGACGGAAGGGGAAAAATCATGGGGTAAAAAACAAAAAGTAGAGCAGGTTACAAGGGAAATAGGGGCAGCTGTAGTGGGGGTTGGGGGTAATGCATTGGGCTGTTAAGAATGGCCAGAGTAGGTCACATTGAGAAGATAACATTTACATGAAGACTTGAAAGAAATAGGGGACTGGTTAACGACAGAAATATGTGGGATAGGGGCAATATAGGCAGAGAGAACTGGCAGTGGAAAAGCCCTAACGTTGGAAACAAGGGTGACTGGAGTGAAGTGAGAAAGAAGGAGAGTAAAAGGTGAGGACAGGAGAGCAGTAAGGACAGGTAGGGGCAGAGCAGGTGGGGCTGTCCAGGAGATGTTGACTTTCACCATGAGCGACACAAGGGAACTCAAGTGGTTTTGAGTAGAGGAAGGACACTGTCTGACTTAGATTTTAATAGGGCATCCTGGCTATCATGTAGAGAATAGATGATGGAGCTAGGTTGAAGGTAGGCAAGAATAAATCAATTAGCAGGGTATCACAGAAATACAGGCTAGAGATGGTGGTGTGGACCAGGGTGGTAGTGGTTGAGATGATGATAACTGATCAGATTTTGGATCTATTTTGCAGGTAGAGCCAACAGAGATTTTGGTGGATTGGATATAAAGTGTGAAGGAAGGCAAAATCCCAGATTGATATGGAAATGAGAAGGGGCATTTGTCTCAGTTTGGAACAGTATAGGAATGTCCCAAACTGAGACGAATGCCCCTTCCTATACTTTGGGAAGTATAGGAATGATTCCTAAAGGAATTATCAATTAAATTGAATCTTGAGAGACACAAGAGTATCTGAAGGTGCCAGATAAGGCAGGTGGGAGTGGGAAGAGAGTCTTGTAGATGAGAACTAGCATTCACAGAAAGTATGCAGGCAAAAATAGAGGCATGGTGTGTTCAGGGAACTGCAAATAGTTTTAATGGGAGGAAGAGTGAATGTGGAGCATACAGCTGGAGATGAGCCTAGAGACCTGGGCAGCGGTTAGATCCTATGCCAGGAGAGATTACTACTTAGAATAATCTTTAGCAAGGCATAGTTCTAAAAATCTGTTTTGCAAAAGGAATATTTAAACTGGGTTAGCTTCAAACAAGATTCATGGTGAGTTGACCAATGCTGTAATTAGCTAGTGGGAACATGCCAGAGCACCAGGGAGTATTTTAATCCATTTTAAAATTCTCAGGAGGCCTAGTTTTTTAATCCTATAATGATCAGAGCTGTTAGAGAATTGGCTAAAAGTGTCCCTTGTCAGAAGAATCTGGGAGTAAATGTATTGAGTGCATGCAAATGGCCAGAAGACTTTTTCAACCTAATTGAACAGATTGTTTAGTGTTGGCTAAGTGTGTACTATTGTGCCTAGTTTATTGCCACGATATTCAAGTTAGAAAAACAAAGATACTGTTTCAGAACAAAAGTAAAACAAATCTGCTTTTCAATAGCTAGGAAAAAATATTCGATAGTGCATCTCTATCTGAAAGCAGTAATAATGCATACATACTTATAATCTTTTACCTAGATCTGAGTTAAAAATGTACATATATTTAGTCATATACAGGTTACTATAAACTGAAATCTGCATTCTATTATTATCATCAGTGTCTTGACTTATTTTTTACAGTACTAGTTAGCTAACTTAGCGTCTTGGTATCCTCCCTTAGTGATGTGTTTTCTTGTCTAATTCTCACTGCTAAGAATATTTACCTTGTGGCTGGTCTAAATTCCCTCTCTTTTATGTAGTTTAAATTTATTTTTCACCCTCCTACTCTCTTCGGAGATGGAGAATGACTGGTAATGTCTGACAAATTGAGAGGGCTAAAATAGCATTTTGTGGTCAGGTTTGCACAGCCAAACTGAATGGTAGACTTGAAACGAGTAATTGAACAAGACAGACAAAAAGAAGATATTTTTGTTTTGTTTTGTTTACCCAAATGATGACCTTATTTCTTTACTTTTCTTTGCCTTTTAAGACCCAAGAAGTCACTGGAATGAAGGAACATGTTTTGGTTACATAAATCACCTTGCAAAGGCTCTCTGAATTCTAAGAGTTCCTTTCATTTTAGCTGTTGATGAGTGAATATATTTGTATATTTGCATACTAAGAAGTAAGGAATGAACTAGAACAACAAAGTTAATTAATATATGTGGTAAGTAAAGATAAATAATACCCTGAAGGGTAGTCTGATGGGGAGTATGTGCTGAATTCTTATTCATCTTTAAGAATTAAATGCATTGCAGATGCCTTTTATGAAACCCTGAGAGTTTATTTACTTTTAGAGTAAAGATAATCTTTTTTTTACTGACTCCAAGGTCCATTCTCATTTTTAAGAGATGTCAGTAGAAACTGATCTTGGGTTTGGAGATGAATGTTAATTCATTACTCCTTGTCTTTTTTTTTTTTTTTATTTCTACATGAAATACAGTCATGAGACTACAGGGCACAGAAAAAGTTTAATCCTTACCACTTTTAGTAGTCATTCTAATGATAAGAAATGGTATTCATCAGATGAATAGCAGGAATTACTAAATAAATTGATTTTCACTACTTTTGGCCCTCTCTGGGGAAAGTAAAAAAGATATCCAAAAGGCAGGCTGGTAATTTTTGTGCTTATTTTCAAGGCTGCCTTACAGGTAAGAATTATGGAATAGAAGCCAGTGGTCATGAGGTCTTTTTTTCATTACTACCTGTGATTTCATAGACCACTTGACTTCTGAGTGACCACTTATAAGTGAGATGAGGAGAACTGCCATCTGCACCAATGGTAGTATGACTTGCGCATGTAAACTTTCAGGTCTTGGATGATAACTCCATTGAAGCAGACTAAACACTGTGCACACTAGAATGCATGAGAGGTATTAGTAATTTAGATTGATGAAAGCATGTTATTATTGTAATGTTTTTGGCATCAAAATCTTTGTGCCCCAAAATATTACTATTTTATGATTTGGGATTAAGCTATAGTACACAGAACCAGTGCCTTAATAAACCAATATCCCATGTACCCTAGTAGAGAATGTAGACGTAAAGATTTTGTGTACTTTATGTAGTAATGCATTAAATGCAATATTGTGGTTAGAAATATTTAGACTATATTTAGAAATAAAGAGGCAGCAAAAGCCACTTTGAATACACCTTAATATGCTCACTACTCTATTATAATGACTTCCATTAGTCTTCAACCTGCCTATATGCAAGCTCACAGAGAAAGTTTTGTTTCCTAACATAATTTGAGAAAATCCCCAACTATTAATAATGTATAAATGTTTCTGTATAGCAGAAAAGTAAACTGAATGCCTAGAAATCACCATGGTCTGGGCATCTTTTCAGTTTTGTCCTTAATTACACTCTGGGAAACAGTGACTTCTCTCTCTCTCTCTCTCTCTTTCTCTCTCTCTCTCTCTCTCTCTGTCACCCACTGTGAAAGTTATGAGATTCTTTTGCTCAAATCACCCACAAGGAAGGCTTGGAAGTTCATGTTCCCTGGAGAGTTGCCAATTCTGCTAAAGAAGATTAAATGCCCGTATCACACATGCCATAATCCTGCAGCCAACAACAACAAAGAGCTCAAATCTAACCTGGCCCTAATCTAGGGAGCTACCACAGTGGGCTGTCAGCCCAGCCTGGGGTTCCTTTCATTGCCATGTCGTATACCAGCCAACATGTTCATTCGGAAATAAATAGAGAACCATCTTAATGCATCCTGCAATATTTGGTTAACAGTTTGAACCCGTTTTATGGCTCTGAAACAATTATTTCTGGGTCGGGCACAGAGGCATTTGATTCCTGTTTGATTTCACCTGTTTGCACCACAGAAGATGTTTAAAGGTTCTTTGCTTACCCGTGAAGTTGATTTTCAGCAAGTAATCCTTGTACAGCTTCTTCCCATCCAGGATCTTCATAGCATCACAAAGCTTGGTAGTGTTGGGACAGAGGGCGCGCTGCATTTTGTGCAGGGCATGGGCCATGGCATACACCGCGTTCACCACAAACATGATCTTGGACTCTTGCTCGTAGTTGCTGCTGTCGATGGCCAAGTGCTTGTCGCAGACGCGCCTGTGGTTCCGCTTGTTCTGGAGGCTGCACTGGAACTTTTGCTCCCAGAAGTCCCGGAACCAGGGGTTGCGGTGGTTGTTGTAGGGGTTGAGGCTCTGGAAGTAGCGGTCGAACTGGCGGACGGGCTGCGAGGCCAGCTCCAGGGTGATGGCGCCGTAGGCCACGTGCTCGCTGCCCTTGACGATGCTCTCCTGCGCGCCCCAGCCGTCGCTGGCCACCCAGGTGAAGGAGGCGTTGGCGCGGCTGGCAGCGGCAATGAGCTCCCGCGAGTCATCACTGCGCATGAAGAGGACCACGACGCGCGCGTTGGGCTTCTGCAGCAGTTCTCGGATCACGCTGTCGTAGGACTTGCGGATGTTGGAGCGGCCCACCTTCTCCGCCGTGGCGATGCAGATGTTGCGCAGGCGGGCTTCCTGTTCGAAGGCCTCGATCCCTGTCTCTCCGTAGTCGCCCTCGGAGGCCACCGTGGACACGTAGGTCCAGTTGAAGAAGCGCAAGATCTCGGCCATGGCTTTGGCCTGGTAGAAGTCGGGGGGCACGGTCCTGGCAAAGTAATCATAGCGTGACTTGTCACTGAGTTTGGCACTGGTGGACGCGTAGCTGATCTGAGGGATCTGGAAGAGCCGCAGCAGATTTGCCACCTGGAGGAGGGAGAAGAAGGACCTTTGTTAGAAACCCAGAGGTAAGTGACTGGACATGAAAATAAATAATACGATCTACACCTTTTACTGACTCCCTTTTCCCCTCTACTCTCAATCGTTACACTTTTTTGATAGTTCTTGAGATGAATGCGGGATGCTTCCTTGGATACTCTGTTTTGGATGCTAGGGAGCAGGTCTCATACAGGTAGTCTGTGCTTCAGGATGGGATGGAATAGAGAAATGAGAAGGGTACCACACTCTCTTCTACACTCTGTGCTAGACTCTAGACTAGCATAAACCCCACTCAGGGGCTTTCAATGTGGTTGCTTTAAGTTTCTGGGGTCCTGCTGTAGCTCAAGCAATGAGCTATACAGTGAATTGGCCAAACTCGAATTTTAGACAACGTGGCTGCACTTGTATAGAAAGAGCAAGGGTGTTGTCTAATTCTCACTTCCCCCTCTTTTGCTAAAAACAGCAGTCTCTGAAAGAATTTAATTTGGGAACTGCATGCCACATGGACAGTCCAAATTAGACATTTATCATCTAGGTTAGGCCAAAAAAAAAAAAAAAATCAATTCTATTTAGTCCACCCAACATTTTAGGCATACAGTTTTCTAAACTCCTGAAAATCTTGACCAACATTTTCTTTACTTTCTTTTTCTTTTTAAAAATATCTTTCTGTGAAAACGAATCATACAAAAGTGCTGTTTTTGTGTTATTTTTTTATTAAAAAATCAAATAAAAAGGTATTAAGAACAGATCACCTACTTCTAAGTATTTAAAGCTAATTCTAAATCAAATATTTAATTTTTTTATGATTGAGCTATCAATAATATTTATTGTTTTATTTATTGTAGAATAAAAAGGAAAATGACATTTGTTTATTGAGGAGCATTTTATGCATAGAGTATTTACAGAAATATATATTTATAAATATCTAAACAGATTATATGCATATTAAATAATAATGTTTTAAAAAGAATTTCTCCTGGCTACGTCACATAGGATAGTTCTTTCTCTATACTGACTTAAGCTAAATTAAGTAACATACTAAGTGGATTTTAATCAGAAATGACATTCAATATTACAGTATGCTCTATCTACATTGGCATGAATATTAGCACTTTGAAATTTTTCCTTTTGGAAATTGTGGTTTCACATTTATAGTTGACATGTAGGAAGCACAGCTTGAAATAGGTAGTTCTTAGCAAAGAGCACAAGTAACATAAAACAACTGACATCTGAGCCCCAATTAATCATCATTTCATCTGGCAAGAGAAACCAACAGCCAAGTTCATACGCAGCTACACAGCATGTTCTTGGAGATCTGGCCTGCTATTAAAACCAACACTAGACATAGTTTAGAACTATCACAAATATTTTCTATGTTTTCAAATCCTGCTACCTCTCAACCACAAATAAAACAGCTAGAAATCCTGGGCTTAACACACAATATAATGCAAACTTAAAACCCCAAATCTTTCTTGCATTTAGTATTCTTGAATTCGGGAGAATGGAGGTGAATGGGTGGATGAAGGGGTAAAGGCTAATATATTATTTATCTCTTTTTTTCTCAGGACTCGGAGACTCTGGACAAAATGGCCTGTACTGACTTATTTAGGCATAGGAACATTGCTTCACTCAGCCTGATTGAAATGGCAGGTGTCACCGAACAGGTATTGTCATGACTTCTAGAATAAGTGCCTGGCTTTTATTGGATTTATGTACCACTATGGAAGACTTGGTGATAGGAGCCCTGTCTATGCATAGGCCTGACTTTGTTATGAAGTTTCTGGCTAGCACTGGAGACACCATCACTTCTTGGTGCAATAATTTCCTCATCTTCAAGTTATATTCATCAGGACTTGAACCCCATCAGGGAGACAGAATGAAAGGATCTAAAAAATATCTGGACGTTATTTTCTGGCATCTAGGAATCATAGTGAAGCAATCCTAAACTGCTGAAATTTCTTCTCCCAGAAGGGTAGGAGTAATGAGAAGCTGCTAAAAAAAAGTTCTTGTTTTTTTAATGATAGGCTTCATGTCTACTTCTCCAGGATGTATGGAAATAATTTACAATCAAGGCAGGCTGTGCAAGAGAATAAACTAGCCATAGAACAATAGCAATGTGGAAAAGATTCTCTGCATTGGAAGGGGGCACAATGAGCTGTAGCTTTGGGGAAGTCTGTGGGCTAGATAGCAATTGTTGCCATCATTTTAAGAATAATTTTATGTTCTCTGTGTGTGTGTGTGTGTGTGTGTGTGTGTGTGTGTGTTTAATGAGGAGACCACAACTGACTGTAGAGAAAGGAGGCACATTTGGTGAGTTGAAACATGAGAATGGAACACAATAAGTATTATCTCAGTTTTATCACCTATATTGAATAGCATGGGGTGATAATGCAGTTAGACTTATGATATTCACAGTTACATTAGAAACACATGTAATACAAATGAATCATGGAGTGAAGTGTTGAAGTAATTTTATCACAGTGAGCTGCTCCTTTTAAAATTAGTTTCTTTAGCTTATAAGGGTTAAAATGCTTAAAAGTAAACACCATGGGAGGCAGTAGATTGTAAATCTCTTTCCTTTATCTTTCTCATCCACTCCAGCCTTATTTGTACAGAAGAATGTTAGTTTGGTTTATTCATTTAAAAAATATGTTTGTTCTTTTGTAAAACCGGGTACCAATGTACTGGGTATGTACACACACACACACACACACACACACACACACACACACACTCATACACTCATACACACAAACAAACATTCTTTTCTTTTGTTATTCACAAAAGCCTTTTATGGTGGATATTACTATCTCTATTTTAGAAATGCAAAACAGTTTTGCTAGGTGAGGAAACTTGTTCATAGACATATGGTTAAAATGTATGGGCGAAATCAAGGTGTTTTGACTTCAAGTATCATGGCTAGCCCCTCACAGTAGAGTCATACTCTCTATTGTGTGACTATAAACCTGAGGCTTCAAACACAGAAAGGCATCCAGGTGGAGAGCAAAAGAGGAACAGAAGCAATGTTATGATATACACCATAGACTGCCTAGTTGCTGTTAGCAGGAACTTTCTTTTTAAGATATATTTAAAACTAGGATTGGGGAATATCCAGGTAGTTGTTAACTGGATGCCTGTCTCATTTGCCAAAAGCTGGGTATCCGAAATATTCTTGACTTACTTTACTGGCCATATGGTTTCCCTGAGAAAGCATGAAGAAATAAAGGAACTCCTACACTGGACATCGTTTTTGAATGATAAAAGAAAAATTGTTTTAGAATGGAGAAGTAATGTAAAATTTTGGAAGAAAGTTACCCAATTATGTTATTATTAGATAGAGTGGAGGAAGGAAAAGCAGGATGTAGTTATAGATGCTTTGGAAAAATATTTTAAAAGTAGAGATATGTTTCACATAATCTAAGACTCTAAAATGGAATACAAGAGGACTTGAAAAAATAATTCATACAATACAGAATAATCTCAAGAAGAAAGAGAAGATGGAAACTCTAAAGAATCCACTGGGTGCTAGGCTGTACTAGGGGGATTTTGGTTTTAGATGAACTAGCAACACAGAATGGGTGCTGTCTGTATGTATGTTGGGGGCATCCCCATATGCAACATAGATGATTAACACAAACTTATAGAAATAAGGGACACTAAAGCATAGAATGTGAAAATGCAACAAAGTGATTTTTGTTGTTGCTATTGTTTTGTTTTAAAATTATGTTTCAGGAAAAGTTGTGGCAGGAAGATATAGAATCATCGGATAGGAAAGTTGGTTCTACATAAATAAAAGAAAGATGCTGCTCCATCTCTCTTGCTTTCTCATTCTCTCCATTGAAAATGGTTTCTAACATGGAAATGGTAGTACATATAATATGAAAAGGTTACCAGACACAAAAGTAGGAGAGATTATATATTTATATATATATATAAAAGCCTGTAATCTTATGAATGGAGTTTGTCCCCATTAATGAATTCTGGAAGAAATTTGTTTATATTATGAATTTACTATCAATAATATTTAAAAAACGCATAATGGGGGGACTCCCACAGGGTGAAAAGGGAGGAGGAATGACAAATTCAGGATATAAAAATCAAGAAGAAATATTAATAAATAAGCCTGATGTGTTTTGGTAATCTTCTAGAACAAAGTTGCTAACAGAGACCATGGAAACACTTAGAACTGAACAAGGAAATTGCTAGGAATCAGCATGGGTTTAATAAGAGGGAAGTTTACCAGGAGCCATCTTTTCAACATTAGATAAGGAACAGTTGCAGCCTGGTGGACTATGACTTCAATAAATTAATGGTGACATTACTTGGACTCTTGTGGGAAAGAGAAAGTGATAGGGGTTGGATAATGTAGTTAAATATACTCAAAGCAGCTTGAAAGAAAGTCTATATATAGTGACTAAATAAAATTAAATTTGTATTAATACCATTGAAAAAAGTATAAATAAGCAGTGAAATCCTTACATTGTAAAGGTGAAAGAAGCCATGAAGATGATCTAAACCTTTTGTTTTATAGGTAAAGACACAGAAGCTCACAGGGTGAAGTTACTTTTCAAAATTTAGCAACCAATAGGCAGAAAGGCTAAGATTAGAGCTGTCTCTTGATTTTCTCAAAGGACTAGGTTCCCTCTCTGGAAACAAGGTGATACTGTATAGGACAAAATGTAAATTGCTGAATTTAAGTTAAAACTACTCAGGTGAAGAAAGAAGAAAATACTAGAAAAAATGAAATTATAAATGCAAAATTGAATATTGCAGTTCAGCGTGTGCCAGAAATCTGAGTGGCTAAAGTCAAAGAAGGATTATTAAGTGGTTTATTCTGTTTAGATTCCAATTCAGAATTTCTCAAAAGTGCACAAGGAAGAGCTATTTCAGTTTTCCTATTCTCTAAGTTACTGTTTTCAGACTACCTTTTTTGGGGAAACCTTTTAAAGGTTCCTAGTATTTTCAATAGTCCTAACTTTTTTGTGCCAGCTACTATTCTGATTGTTGTAGATATCTTTTCTCATTTAACCCTCACAGTATTCTTATGAGATATCTCATATTATAGATTGAGTAACTAAGGCAAAGAGTGCATAGAGAGAGATCTTACCAAAGAACCCGTAAGTGGTAGGAATTCTGAGACCACTCACTATACTCATTTTTGCCGTATTTATTCAGTCCATTCTGTAATCCAAGCTTGTAATGGATTCCTCTCATTATAATGATGCAATGATATATTTCAAATTATAGAGATTGTCTGCTTTTGCTCTGAAGCCATAAACTCCTCTATTTAAGGACTATGACCAATCATTCCTTGTTATCAAAAGTATACTTTTTCATTTGTCAGTCTATACTTTGTGTTGACTCCATAAACATTTGCTTACTGACCATTGATGGAGATAACAATGATAGTCTAAGAATCTACTGGGAAATTTCCATTGGGAGGATGAAAGCTTCAAGCTGTAAATATCAGTGTCAGATTTGGCTTTGTGATTTATGTGAGAGACACAATGACCTTATAGCAGAACTAACTAGTTCCTAGGGTCTGAGAGGCTGCATGCAGGTAAGTGAGGTTTAGCAGAAGCTCTTTCCATGTGTAGCATGTACTGTCATTTTATTTTCAATGTTCAAATACTATGAAGTACCCATTTTCTTGGTGGTTTGAATTTATCCAGGACTTAGATGTTGCAATGTTTTCATTGCAGACTGTCAAGTCACAGATGTGACTATTTTTGCTCAAGAAGAAATGCTGGACTTGGTCAGATATGATTATGTTTGCTAGCAGATGCGATGTTCTAATGTTAGTATTTTTGTCTTTTTCCCGTTATAGTAGTTGTAAGCTGGTATAATTTAGAATGGGCTTTACCTGCAGTAGTTGTCCAACAGACCATTGTTAAATGTTGTTAAACATCTGCCACCATTTTCCCAATATTTTTCCTTACAAATAAACTCAACTTTATGGTGAATCTCTGACTTACTATGATGTTCCTTCTGTCTAGAATGACCTTTAACACTTGTCCATTCAGCTAATCCATTCAAGGTCTCCTTCTCTAAGGAACCACTCTTAATGCCTGACTTCAGAATGACTTCTGTGCCCATTCTCTGAGCCTCTTTCATTCCTTCTTGTGTTTCTCTCATAGTACTAATAAAAATATGTGGTGGTGTTTAGATTATTCACAAAATTCTCCACTGGAGTGAGACCTCTTGTTAATCTCTGCATTCTCAGTGCCTCACAGAGGATAGAGGTGCTCCATAATATTTATTGAATGGATTGATAAGTGAGTTGATATTTTGCTGTTCTACCATGTAACCTTTTCTAATTATACTGATGGGTGTGTGTGTGTGTATGCGTGTGCTCCTGCATGGGCACGTGCACACATCGGGTGGAAGTTGGCCACCAGCAGGCAATATGAAGTCATTTGAAAGATGACTTATAAACAATTTTACTGTACAATGTGGATCCTTAACTAGTCATATTCATTTTTTTTATTAAAATGAGATGACACATAAGACATGGAATTGGTTTAGACCCTCAGGAATCAACTCACACCACTTGCTCACTTATTCTTGCTTTGGGAGTGTTTAAAACTTTATTTTTCCCACAATCAATAGACAATTGTGGAGTGATGCTACTGTAGGCCTCCAAGCCATACTCATTCACTGATGGGAATTTTGAATTAAATAATAATTTATTTGGGAGTTTTATTTCTCCCGACATTTTCTAACAAGCCTTAGAGCCTTCTTTTTAAGATCCCAGGTGCCATGCTTTATTTCAGTGATGAGTGTGTGTGTGTGTGTGTGTGTGTGTGTGTGTGTGTATCCAAATTTTGCTTTTGTATAAGAATACCAGTCATATTGAATTAGGGACCTACCCTACTTCAGTATGACCTTATCCTAACCCAAGTACATAACAATGACACCATTTTTCAATAAAGTCACATTCTAAGGTATTGGGGGTTGGAACTTCCAATATTGTGTTGAATATAAACTTTCAGTCTTTTACCACTGAGTATGACATTAACTGTGTATTTTTAATATATGGCTTTTATCACATTAACGTAGTTTCCATCTATTTCTGTGTGTTGATTTATCACGTTATAAATTGTTTATCATGAAAGGTGCTGTGATCATGGGAGCAAAAAAAATATGAGCTATGAGAAAGACCTCAGACAGTTTACTATGTTCTTTTCATGTCATAAAAAAGAGAATGCGAACTGGAAAATGTCAGTCACTTGTGAGCCCCCACATCAGTTCCTTGTTCACTATTTCTATTCAGGATATACATGATATATCAATTTCAAACAGGGCTTTGTGCCTTCCATGCTTACACAATGCCAAATTATGTTTTTCAACAGAAGACAAAAGGCCTGTGCACATGTAGAATTTGAAAGAAATAAGTTTCCCACTAAAGTGATTTTTTACCATGAGAATTATTTTCAAAAGTTTTAGAGTTATTGGCTTCTGAGTTTGTGCTAATACATGAAAAGAAACAATAATAAATAGTTTTTATGAGGATTTATGGTTAGCTACAAAAATTCCAGATGGCAAAGAGGCATCAAATGCCCACTTTCAAGAAAAATGTTATTTACAGAGCTGAACTATATACATTTAAAAAATAAACCATTGCTACTCTCCTGGGATCAGGAGACTTGATAATAACCTTCATGGATTTGCCTTTGTATTCTCTGCTAATCACATAACTCTTTGGGGCTGTTTTCTAAGAATAAGTCTACACCTTTAATTGCTTTGTCACACATGCAGCACTGAATGTTTTGTTTAGTTCTTTTAATCAAATGCTTATATATGTGCCTGAAGGAGAACCATTGAGTTGCTGCACTTTGAACCATCTGCTACCTCATATCCCAGGTTATTATATAAAACAAGTTCTAGAAGTTGTGATGTTTAGAGACCTCAGTGCCCCTCCTATTCAGCTTATTCAAGTTGCACTATTAGCTGTAAAAAATCCCAGATTGGCTTGTATTTTAAACTGAAACTGGAGGTGGTATATAGTTGAGAAAACTGCCTGAGAAATTCAAGCTGTTCACATCATATGAGTTATCTGCCCATAAAGGATGCCAATTGTGTTATTATTGCTAAAAGGATTAGTAAACCTTTTGTTTCATTTTGTTTTGGTTTTGGCCACATTACCTGTAGCACATCTGGGAACATTTTGCATGAAAACAATTGATGCCCATATCCAAAGACCAGGAATTAATGTTGATTTAAGAAATCATATAATGAAATAGAGCAAATACCAGTGTATGCAGTATAATCTGAAGAAGTCAACAATTCTTATGTGCCATGGGCCCCTGAAACACTTGGGTCAAAGATCCATATTGGTCATTGCCATTCGACAGTGTGGCTCAGTCCCAATGATTTCACATGGGCATTCTAAACAAAGGACTCCTTAATCATAATGGGAACCTTCAAAACTGGCTCAAAGTCATCCTGCTTTCCATTCCAGGTCTTCCTGGAAATCATTGCACTCAACTCCTGTGGTTTGTAACCAAGATTTTCAGACACTTTCCTTTTCTTCATTTGAAACTGAAGGACTTATTAAATAGTAAGGTTGTTCATTCTGGCGTTTTTACAGCTCATCATTTAGGCTGAAGTGATATGAAGACCACAAAGGATTCCTCGAATCATATCATTTCAGGAGACTGGTATTATAAGAGATGTCATGTTTCTTACCATCACAATGCTGCTCCACATTCAAGTGCCTAGCTTGTTCCCTTACTAACAAGGAACTATCTCAGGAATAACTTTCTTTCCATCCAGATTTAGCAGGTACTTAAGACAAATGAGAAGGTATTTTGCCCACTGAATTGGTCTGCATCTGCTCTTTGCTTCCTTTTCCCCCCATGCATTAGTTTTCAGGATAAATCACGGAAGTGAAGTGGTTCAGGTTCCAGTTCCTAACAACAGGATCAAAAAGTCTATGTTATCTGGTGTCAAGCGTGTTTGTTTGCCAGCAACACCTGAAAAAACATGACTTCCAGGGTGACGATATCAAAAGACCTGTTAGAAACATATCCTTTAGTGAGTCAGATATTGACTTTTGACAATATCTCCTGAAGGTTTAACAGAGCCACAATTGAACAAATCTATTATTTTTCTGTGGTCCCTGAAGTCACTTATGCAACAATAAAGAGAAATATAGTCTTATCAATAATAAAAGGCATGCCAATCTTTGTTGGTTGTTAACCAAAGGACAAAAGCTGTTGGGTAGAGCTGAGGGCTATAGCCTAATATTTCTTTAAATGGTTATCATTTATTTCTGAGGTGTTGGGGCAATAACTTTTGGCAAAGGTATATTCACCATATTATAGCAAATAGAATTGTGTTATTTCTGGTTTTCTTGTTAACTACTGTTTACGTCAACAGAACTGTCAGACACAAAGAAGCAAACAGTATTGAAGCAAAAGAAGCAAAAGTGCACAGGGTTGGAATCAGACAGGCCAGCACTGGAATCGAAGCTCCTTTTCTCACTAGTTGTGTGACCTTCGGCTAGTTATTTTAACTCCTTAAGCTGCAATGTCTGTATCTGTCAGAAGGAAATGATAGTAATCCATGGTTTATGAAGTTATGTAAGGATTAAATGAAAACATATGAAGCACTTAACTCACTGATGAGCACAAAATAAATGCTCAAGAAGCAGTAGAGAGGATGGTAGAGGCTAATTCAGCAGTCACTCATTCAGCAAACTCTGATTGATGCTGATTATACAAGGCACTATTCTAAAATCTAGTTGTTTTTTTTTTTTTTCTGGATGAGCAATGTACCCCTACAGTCCTCCAGGAGGTTGTAATTTGATGGGAGACAAAGAAACATAGCTAATAATAAAATTTTAAGATATGTATGTATACAAAAACACAGGTGAAGAGCTAGTAATTATACTCAGATGAGTCATCACAGACCTCCATGTAGAGGTCACATATAGACTTGATATTGAAAAATAAGTTGAAGGTTTCTAGGCAGAGAAAGAAGAAAGGAGGTTTTTACATAGAAGAGATAACACAAATACAGAGATAGGAAAGTGTATATTTGCTTTAATAGTATCAAATAGTTCCCTGTTATCAGGGAACCCAGTGCCTCATAGGGATTAGTAGAAGGTAAAGAAGCACAGAGGGATTGTGGTGACACTACTAAGTATTTTATATGCAATTATAGGTATTTTGAACTTTATACTTTAAGAGATAAAAAGCTATTAAAGTTTTTTATGAAGGAAATGACATGACCAAAGTTAAGTTTTACAAAGGCATAGTGGATGACATCCAACTTGAAAGGAAAGAGTCAGGGAAGGGCAATCAGATGAGCAAAGTACTCATTTTGACCTACGCTGTGGGTTCTTGAAAGCTAGGTACCATGTCATCTCAATAATGCTGAGTAAGTTGATAATATAAATATAAATATTGGAGCTTTAAAACAAATGGAGCCTACTTAAAACTATTTGATTCCATTGGTAGTAATTACTCAAATAATTACTCAAGTACTTATGTTTTTATTTGTTTTCCTCTTTGTGTCATTAGAAGTCACCTTGAATCCTTCCTGGAAAAAAGCAGGTCATAAATAATAATGGTTGTTGGAGAAAGGTCTCCAGAAAACATGAAGAACATTTAAATTCCTAGAAGCATCTTAGAAAAGATAACACAAAAACTTTCTTTAATGTAAAAACAAGAGCTGAGGGTCAGTTAAATAACCATTGGTAACAGTTGAAATTTTCTGGATGGTACCAACCTGCATTTTTTATTACATTCCTTTACTTTTTAATGTAATTTAATTTTAGGTCGAGGTAATACATGTACAGATTTGTTATGTGGGTATATTGTTTGATGTCACATTCCTTTAAATCTTGTATAAACGATATTTTTTAAAACTACTTCGTAAACTTAGGTAATATGTACTTAATATGTATATTTTTGTGTAGATGGAAGTTACTTTTTTATTGAGAAATTCTGAACAAATTTTAGATCATTTGTTCAACCACATCTGTTTTCTGTATTGGAAAAGCTTAATTGCCTGGTTTGCATTCTATGAAGCTTCATTTGTGAACCTTATGGCATCTACCCAAATTGGAGGCACAGTGCCTGGGAAAAAACAAATAGTCCCTTGGATAAACACCCTGAAAATTCAACCCTATTAAGTGATGGCAAATCTCTCAAGATGCTTTGCCATTCTGACCACTTGGCAAGGAAATCTGGTCTATGTTTAAAATACAATTTTTAAAGGTGTTGATTCTATTGAATTCTCCCCTGTATTACAGTTCACTTTATTGGAATGTGAAGCCAAAGTATTGGCAAGAATTAAAACTTTGTTACTAGTAACAGAAGAATTTTCACAATATAGCAGGTGGTGTTGTCAAAAATAGTGACACTACACTTTCAGTGTTCACAATCCCACTGATAAACCTCCTGAAGTATTGTTTGTTTGGAGTTTAACTGCAGGTGTGTTGGAACACTATTCTTAAATTCCCAAAGTCCGCTGTTTAGAAAGGTAACCTGTGAGTTTTCAACTGCATTTTCCATAGATCCATAGCAGCACTTCTATTACATTAAATCAATGAATCTTCATTATTATAAACTGCTAACAGTTACTCTTTCCATATTGAAATACTAAACTTGTACACATCAATCCATGAAAACGTACATAATTAATGGTAATTTGGAAAGAGAACTGTATGTCATGAAGGCAAAATATTGTAGGTTTAACCAAAAGTTTCAGGAGTCCTATTTCAATTGGTTTATCTATTAATCTATAATCATAGCATAAAATTATGCTGCTATCTTAAGAATGTCTGTATTCTTGGCTTTTCATTGTGTGACCTCCATCATAGATGCCTGACCTGCAATGTAAGCCTGGTTCACAGGATGGGCCATCCTGTTGCCCTGTGAACAGTGGTCCTGATGGCAACTTCTTATCTTTCACTAGAATAGTTTTCAAATAAACACATGACAGAAGGGGAATTAATTAAGAAAAAAATTAACCCCAAAGCAAAGAGAAAAAATAATAGAATATCAGATAATTACCTCTGATGAGAAATTTCTACAATGAAGCAACGCTAACAAAAGCATTTTTAATTGCTATTGCTGGTGCCTCCCTCCCTGTAATAAAAGTCCTTGAATAGCACTGCCCTTTCTTGGAGGAGGTGGAGCAGGAGCAATGGAAGGAGGTTTCGAAACAATCAGCGTTGTGAGATTGCTTTAGAATGAAAAGTCTGGGAAGGAAATAAATAAAAAGATGCTGCTTGAGATAACTTTTGAGTAGGGTTTTTCTGCAGCTTAGACTGTGTGAGGGGGTGGTTGGTGTGGGAGGCAAGCGATCTGGATTCTCATCTTAATTCCACTACTTGTGAAGTGATAGAAACTTGAACTTGGGATGTGACCTCTATGAGTCTCAATTCCTCTTGAAACTGTTCCTTTTGGGCTGGAGATGTTGAAAGTAAAATAAGTAAACAGATGAATAAATAAACAACTACATAAATAAAATATAATGGATAATATCTACTAAAATGTTGGCTGCTAAGTATACAAGGCACCATGTTCTCGCCTTTCATGTATTTTTTTATTTAATTCCCACGATAACCCAATGAGAGAGGTCCTACTAATATCCCCATGTTATTGGGTACACATGTACATAAAGATGGCAGCAGTAGACACTGGGAACTACTAGGGGGAGAAGGTAGGGAGGGGTTCAAGGGCTAAAAAACTACCCACTGGATACCATGTTCATTATCTGGGTGACAGGATCATTTGTACTACAAACCTCAGCAGCACGCAATATACCTATGTAACAAACCTACGTATGTGGCCCTCGAATTGAAAATAAAAGTTGAAATCATAAAAAAAATCTCAATAATAGATATGAGTAAAGAGACAATGAGGGGTTAAGTAAATCCTAGTCAGTCTGCACAGAGTTTTCATCACTGTATTGTAATTTTTTCAAGAAAGGCACACTAAAAATATACACTTATAACATATCCCTGCTATGACCATTGTATCTGCAGTATTAAACTCTCTAAATGCGACTATCATTTTTACTATTTTAGTGATAGAGACGCTGGTGATAGAGCAGTGAATGGATTTCTAATATTGTTGCTGTACTTTTCTTGAGGATAGGATGATGTTCTCTCTGCCTTTGCACTAGTTATGAGCACAGCATCTGGCATACAAAGGCTCTCTGCATATTCTTTCTGTGGAGAGACTGCGTACAGCTATATTAGAGGACAGGCTCTAACATTTGAAATCGCCCTGGCTGTCTAGTTGTGTTGAGACTTGGATAGTCTCTCTGGAATAGTTGGTCTAAGGACAATTGAAATGGAACCCCTAGAGCTGCTGTCAAATCAAGCCATCTGTGGCACATGTGTAAAGAATGGAGGTGAGGAAGATGGGGGCAATTTTGTCCCACATGCTTCCCTTGCAGGAAAACACTCATTTCTCATTTATGAGCATCCAGACTGATCTAGAATAGGTGGGTCACGATTGTGACCGTTAATCCAAGATTCCTGTAAAGCTTTTCAGCCTTCTGGAAGTATAGCAGGTTAACATCTTTCAGTTCTTATCTATTGTAAGTAGGTAATCAAGTCTTTCAATTCATTCAAAAAAGACTTACTTTCTACCTGGTTGAGACATTATTCTAGATGTCAGTAATATAAAGACAAAAAGACGTGGTTCTTAAACTCAAGTGGCTTATAGTTCATGGAAAAATAGATATGCAAATTACAAATGATATTTACTTAGTAAGGGAGGTGCATGTTTATGAAGTGAGTGCTTAGGAAAGGGTTCTTACAGAGATAGGGTTTGAGCGGAGGACTGAAGGAAAGTAGGGTTTGGCAAGGCATACAGACAGCTAAAGGACATTGTATTCTAGATAGAAGAAACACTATGTTCCTTCATATATGAAAGACTGTGCAGATACCATCCTGTAGACTATGAGAAAGCAACTTTCCAGGAAGGCATCAAAGGCAGGCTTTCTGTTTATGCATATCTAGAGGTCTTCCTCCTGTTCAATCCCATTCCTTTCTCCTCATTCTGTTCTTTCTGATCTTCCGGTACTTATGTTGTTAATTGACACTTAGATTCTACATTTGGGCCTGTTTTATGTATGGTCTTGATATTTCAATTTGATTCTACATCCCTCAGAAGCTCGTAAGATGTCTACTATTTAAAAATGTTATTTTACATTCTCTCTACTCTTTGTCAAGACTACATAATAATGTTCTATACAATAATGTTCTTGCGTGTCTAACATAGACATGCTTATTAAGTGCTTATTTTCTGATAAAAAATGATTTCATATGAGCACCCTAGTTATAATGTATAGGTAAATAAGATAATTCATGACTTTTGCAAAAATACTAATACAATCAAGAGAAATAACAATTGACTGGACTTCTGCTTCAATGTGATCTTAATATGAAAGAGCCCATTATTTAACATTTCTGCTCCATGTTTTAAATACTTTCTTTGCAATCACTTAGACCCTAATAGTAGAGTATTTTCATGGAGTAACATATTATTATAACATTAAGAAATGCCCTTAAATGCCATATACTTCAAATACTAATGTGTGCCTGCAGTCTCTTCAGTAACAGGCGAACTTTTGCTTGAATAACTCCAGAAACAGAGGACTCACTTCCTTCAACCCCTCTCCTTCCAGGCGATTTCCTTTTTAAGAACTCTTCCTTATGTTGGCTCTAAATATATCTTGCTCTAGATCAGTGATTCTCAGTGAGGAAAGAGGATAATTTTGTAAGTTGCCAATGTATGGAAACATTTTTAGATGCCAAAGTTTGGGGTGCTGGTGGCATCTCATGGGTAGAGGCCAGTGATGCTACCAAACATTTTACTATGTACAGGACAGCCCTGTATCTAGCCTAAAACAACAATAGTGCCAAGGTTGAGAAACTCTGCTGTAGAGTCAACACATTTGTCCACAGAGAGAATGTACCTGTTTCCATTCAGCAGTCTATCAGATTCTCGGAGACAGCTAACTGTATGAAGGCTATTGCACTCCCAAGTTCTGCAACTCTTTTTCCTATGCGCCTGTAAGAAAACTGGCAATTAATGTGTGACTTTTCCTCAAGACATCTGAATTTAAAAGAGGAATGAATTATTGAAAGAACTCGATGCTTAATACAAATTGGCCAGTAGTGGTCCACTTGAGCACTGTGGAGTTGACTGGAGGGCGTATAATAGAGTGATGTATTTCTATGCTCTTCCCTCTACCCCATATAGCTAAAACCTGTGACATTTACTACAAGGGATTTAATTTGGGGAGTTAGTCTTCTCAGGGATACCGTGTGAACAATGCATGTCCTGTCATGATAAACTATAACCATCTCCTGAGTTAGAGTGTTCCTGGGATATGGATAGTGCTAGAGATTCTGGAAAAGGGTCTGACTATGCTAGGGATGGGAAAGAGATAGGAAAGTCCTTTCAAGGCTCTATTCTGCCCTTTCTAGGAGCTTAACTTGTACATGCCATCTAAGCCAAATTTTCATTTGTTCCTGAAGTCACTTTAACACTCAGGGACAAAAAAAAATAACTGGGTCAACTTATACTTGCTATGTTCTAATTAAAATTTTCTCTATCTAGGCAAAAAAGACTGAAGAAATGATGTGTTCTTTGGAAAGAAAGAGACTCATTTCAAGGAACATTTTGGATTGAACAACTTAGCAGTTGACTACAGTCTATTTGAAAAGCACAAGCATCATTATTGTTCAGAACAAGTACCATGTCGAGAGTCGCCTAGCTAAAGGCAACCAACTTGATTCTTTTCTTGAATAAATACTATTTTCCCTGAAGTGGGTGGATTGCAGGCTTATGGAGAAGAACAGGATATGGTCTTAAAAATGCTTTGAAAGAAACTTATTCACCAGGGAAGGTGAATCGACTCCCACATATATTTGCTAATATAGAAGGATTTTGATGTTAGCTTTCATTGATTACTGAATTAAGAAATCAATACTGTTGTTTTATAAAAGGGACCACCGCAGACTGGCTTGTTGTACTTAATAAGAGTGTTGGGAAAATAACTATCCAGTTTCTTCATCAGTGGTGATACAGCTTAACCCAGCAAGTCATTAAGAATTCCCCTCCATGCAGTTTTCCTATCAGCAAACACTGCCTATTGTATAAACTAACACAGCAGGGGATAGCTCCTATGCTGCCTTCTGGAAGAATTTCTCTCCTTTAGTGAGAAGAAAAGAAAAGAAGAGGAAGCTGGAGAGAAAGCACCTCCTGAAGCAATTCAGCAGAGAAAGGAATTCAGGCCCTAATGGGAAGATTGCAATGTCCAAACTGACCCAACCACAAAAGGGAAGATGCACAAATGCTGTCATTCTCTAAAGTTCTCTCTCAATAGGCAATTTTGTAATGGAAAACTCTGAGCTCTGGTTTGGGACTAGATGTTATAATTAGACAGTAGGAATTTTAAAAATTATGTGACAGGTTCATACTCATTTATTCCTTCCACCCTCTTTTTTTTCCCCTGCTCAGTTCAAGAAAAGACAATTTCCAGTACATATGCAGGAAGTCAAAAGTAGTTAAAAATGGATGTCAATGCTACAGGCTGCACATTGTCACCACGGTTACCACACACCAGGTGTATGACCATAATCAGTCACAGGAGCAGGATCATGTGAGTATGAGAGGTGCCCAAAGAGATCCTCTCTCCAAAAATGTTTCCCTCATTAGTGTACAAGATGACCTTAAATTCACCATTAGGAATTTATGGCTTTGGATTACCATTGACTATGTTTTTTAAAATTCTTATTATAGGACATACATGTTTCAAAGGAATAATATACTTTAATTCTTAGCTATGTAACAGCTGCCTAACACCTCTTATGATTCATGATGCCTAGCTGAACCCAAGACCCTGTATGGAAGTGTTCCTTGGAAGGGTGCCTGGGGGTTGGTATATAGACTAATTGCTCCAGCTCCTGGCTTGACTTGGTCCAGATGAGTCTTTGGCCTAATCAGAGTCTGAGTAGTCGGGAAACGTGGGAGCCATGGAGGAGGGAATGGAGCCCTCTTTCCTGTCCCTTCTTACTCATGTCAAGGTTTTCATCCCCTTATTCATGACATCTCCCACAATTTTCTGATTGACCTCCTCAGATCCAGCATCTCATTTACACTGTCACCCTGTTAGCCTTTCTGCAATGCAACCTTCATTCTTACTCATCCTCAAACCTTTCTAAAGGTCATTTCTTACTTTGTGAGCTACTGGAAGATATTCAGAATTACGGTCACTGTTATTTCAGAGCACATTGTACCCTTAGCCAGATTTTAAGTTTCTTGAGATCAGGGCCGTGCTCTGTGTGACTTTAGTGTTCTCTCTAACTCCTGTCACAGTGCAGTGCACACAGTAGGAGCTTAATACACACTGACTTGCTGATTCACTATGTGGGAAACTAGCAATGACTTGATGGGACCGCTTGGCCACCAGAGAAGGCCACAGAATTGGCTTCAGCCACTGGCTTTCCACTGACCTCTCCTATAATTTTAGGGACATAAAGTTACCATTTATTGAATCTGTCAGTTTTTGGTGAGGCATTTCCCGCAGATTTTCTTAGTTTATCCTCTCACCAACTTTTTGAGGTAGATGCTATTTTCTTCATTTTACAGCTTAACCAGTATATGGTGGAGTTGGAATTCAAACCCAGGTCTTTCTGATGCCAAAATCTGTACTCTTTCCATCCTAGCATGATAGTTTTGTTTTTTTTCATTTATACTGTGGAGATAAGAACCTTATCAGCATTTGTGACTTTATGGTGATATTGACCAGATAAGTGAAATAATAAGGTAGGTCCTTCAATGAGTAAGAAGTGGCTTTTGCTCTTAAGACCTAACCAGTACAGGGTTTTTGTGGCCCACATTTTTTCCTCTGAACTAGTCTGACTTCTTTCAAGCAGTACATAGGTAGTAAAAGAGTACAATTAGATTGTAAAAAGGCCTTTTGCAAGGCACAGTTTCTCAATTACTTTGGATAAATGAGATACTTGCATATCTGCTGCAGAGTACCATTTATTGCACTAGGAGAAACTAAGGTGAGAAAAAGCACATATATATAAGCCCTTACTAGTGGTAATATTGGGTATAATATAAATTTGTGAAATGACTGGCATTCATCTGGTGAAATTATGATTGAAATGTGACAGACTATATACATATATATATATATGAAATCTGTCATACTTTTTATATATATGTATATATATGTTTTCTTTTCTCAAATAAAACAGCAATTTTCATCTCTCCTGATCCAAGTATAGAAAGAGTGGCAAAATTAACATAATGTCCTTTCATATGTGCAATATTTTCTCTCCATCTAGTGAAATCTAAGGATGTTTATATAAAACCAGTTATCCTAATTATAATATGATGGTGTAATCTGAAGAAGGAAATAAATTTGGACTAGCTAATAGAGAACCACACAAAATTGTACCTAGAATTTAATTTTATGTATGTACATATGTATTTATTTATTACTATTTATAATTTTTTTGAGATGAAGTCTCACTCAGTCACCCCAGGCTAGATGGTTGTGACCCAGTTTTGGCTCACTGCAACCTCTGCCCCCCAGGTTCAAGTGATTCTCCTGCCTCAGCATCCCAAGTAGCTGGGACACAGGTGTGCACCACTATGCCTGGCTAATGTTTTGTATTTTTGGTAGAGACAGGGTTTCACCATGTTGGCCAAGCTGCTCTCAAACTCTTTACCTTGGGTGATCTGTCTGCCTTGGTCTCCCAAAGTGCTGGGATTACAGGTGTGAGCCACGTCACCCAGCCTATACCTAGAATTTTAAATGCTACAAACGTGAGATAGAGAAGGAAGGTTATTTCAATGCAAATACAGCCAATTTAAGTGGCTCGTGACATAAAGACAGCATGAGTGCAGTATAGTTTCTTTCAATGTTTGGGGCTTTGATTATAGTAATTTGGTGGGAGGCAAAGTGTATAACTCTTAGAATCATGGACTTTTATTACTGTGACATTAGTGCTCTCAGAAAAAATACTAAACTTAAAGTAACATGTAAATATCATATGGGGTAGTTGAAAGAGCACAGAAGTACAAAGGATCTATCTGAGTTCTAGTTCTTGTGCTACCTACCAGTGGGAGTTTTCATGCAACCAGTCTTTCTGGGGATTGGGAAAATGACAAAGTTGAGCTAGATGATTTCTCACTTATTTACTTCAATAAAATTTGGTAACCCTGTAATTAAGGATTGGAAGAGTTTGTATATGACAGCCAATTATTAGCTTTATATCTAGTTTAAGTTATGTGCTAAATGTTTCCTTTCTTTTAATGGTAGTAATCCTCTGGCTCCTCTGCATACATTTTTAGGTTTGTATCTTGAGAAATTATTTGTATTTTATCTCTGAACAAAAAAAAAAAAACACCTTAGTAAAAATAAGTGGGAAAAACATTATACCTCCTTGTGTTTGATTATATCCGTGGATTCAAATCATTATTTCATCTTACCTTGATACTCTGTTACGTAACTGGAGCACTTGTCCCATGGGCAGGGCATACTTACCAGCTCCTGCATTCTGGGCTGAGTCCTGTGAGTTGCTTTGGCTAATGGTATGTTGGCAGGTGCAAAGCAAGCAGAAACTTGAAAGAGTTTTGTGCAGCTGAGTTTGCATTCTCTTGCACCTCTGCCATCACTCTGAGAGGAACATTCCTGGGCTAGGTGATTGATTCCAGGAGGATAAGAGACAATCTGGAGCATAGCCACCCTCAGTGAAACTCAGCCTCCATTAGTTCACACTATCAGATCTTTAGACTTGTAAACTAATCAATAATATTCTTATTCGAAATACTGAATATTGGAGAAGTATTTAATATTGCAATAGCTACCTGATATGCTTCTAAACAATTTTAATTGGTAGAAAAATATTCTGTGTTCAAACCTATATTATCAAACAACCAGAAAAATTAATAATTGCATCATTGATATAATCCGTTGATGAAGTTATTATGATATTCTCCTTTTGTTCCCCCAAAACATAAAAGTAAAGAGACACAGCCTTTTAGCAATAGGATTAGCCAATCTTACCTGTATGGAAACACTGCTGTAAGAGCCACCAATGACTCCCGCAATGAGCAGTGGGATGTTTTCTTGAATGGCATAGGATCCATCAGGACATATATACTCTGCTTCATCCACTTTTGTTAAAGATGCCCTGACAAACTCCAGTGATTGCTCTAATGCGTAGGTATCCCTTGAACATGTATCCAAAATATGAACACCCAACTTCACTCCTGGTAGCAAGTAATCATCTTTGTTGATTTCATCAATAGCAAACAACATGGCTTCCAGGCGTTGGATCCCTCGATCTTCATTGATTCGCCCACATTCTTCAGTTCCAGTGCCTTTTTCATTAATAGGAAATAGCCCCCCTAAAACAAGGTCACCTTCTATTTTGATCTCTCTCCTTAGAAAGTTATGGTCCCCTAAAGAGAGTAAAAATCCCTTTGAAAACAAAGCTAAGGTAAGAACTTGGAGTCTTGTCAACATCTTCATGAATCCTGTTTCTGTACCTCTGGGAGATATCAATGGTGAAGCCAATGTGTCATGCTAGTCCTCTCTCATTTCCAAACTGGATCTTTGGCCTGTTCTTCAAATAAAGGAGGAACAGGCTAATAAAGCCTGTCACCACGTTCCTGAAGAGATAAAAATTATATGAACAAAAATGGTAAAGAAAGCAACAGTGATTACATTGATCATGCCCAATCAGACCTTTAATGGGATGACTCAGAAAACCATTTACTACACTCACAGTACACCACTGCACCAGGCACTCTCCCACAGGTATTCTCACCCCATCCTTACACACTCCATGATGTAGGTCCTAGTGGTCCCATCTCACAGAAACGGCACAGAGGGTCAATGAGGTGACCTGACAAAGTGTACTTACTGCAGGTGGGGTTTGGATTCCAGTTTTCTTTCCTTTCTAAAGCCAAGTCCAGTACTCTCTCTACTGAGTCATTTACTTTGTTTTTGGTAGGGCAGCAACGTGGATATGAGTTTATATTCCTTCTCTTTCAGCTGCATTGGTACACTAACCTTTTTTATGGACTCTTCTCCTTTCCATTTAAAGCACAGCAAAACACAATGAACTCTGTTGCCATTTCTGCATTTCTACCACGGCGTCTCTGTCCTTCCCTTGATAGATGAACTCTCCCGGCCCATTGAGGTTAAGATTCTGCCTCAACTGCTCTAACAAAGGAGTTGTGGAAAAGCTGCTACTTGTCTACTAGTTTCTAGATTGAGTAGACTATAAACTCACTGTTGTCCTCATTTTACTTGACCTTAATTAAAATCTTGACTATTCTCTACCTATTACAACTTCCTAGGTTTCTGTTCTCATGCTTCATCTTGACAATATCTCAAATTCCGTTGTTTAACACCTGCCTTCCCCCATCCTCCTACTACTCTTTCTGGGCCAACTAATCTATTTTCATAGTGTCAGCTAAAACTTAAATGAGCTCCAGTCTTCTCAGGTCAACTGCCTGCTAAACAGCTTTACCCACATTCTCTGAGACACCTCATGGTCTATCTGTGGGTCTTCTCTGTTTCCAGGCTCTCAAGCCAGAAACCTGCACCCTAGAGTCCTCCTCACTTCACCCCCTGCTACCATCTTTCAATTAGCCACTAAGCCCTGCAGAATCTAACGACTTAATATCTCCTAAAGCTACTGCTTATTCCTTATTCCCACCTATGCTGAGCTCTTGTAATTTGTAGCAGGACCATAGCAATAAATTCATAGAGAGCTGCTACCACCCCTCAGAGCACTGTTTTGAGCATTAGGAAAAAATACCCACTTTACAAGTACATTATTTCTCAACTTATTGTTGCATAACCTGTACAACTACAGATGATGGGGCAAGTCTGATTGCTAGTGGCTGCCTCCTCTATCCAGAGTGAGGCAACTCCTCATTTGGTCCTCACGTCTTAGGGAGTACAATGAATGCTAGTGCTGGAGTGAACACAGTAGACTCTACCTTAGGACAGTTCCGTAAATTAAGCATCTTTTTACATACTAGGCTAGAACATATGGATCCACTGGGAATCAGGCAAACCTTTGCTGTGAGGATCATGTTTTTGACAGTAGTCTGGGATCTTTCTATGGAGCTTTCCAAAACTTTGGACTAGAGCACTCTAGTTGCCTGCAAACATGAACCCATGTACCTGCTGTTGAATTCGTTAACACTCAGCTTTCTATCAATAGAGCAAACACTTGGTCAGCACATTTACACTGCTTGCTTACTTCCATCCCTTTAGATCAGATGAGCTTATTATTTTCAGAGTCAAGTGAGGTATGTGACCACATCGGGCTCCTAGTGCATTTTTCTGACAGGTTACAGCCACATGCCCTTGTGTGTGCAGTTGAGCATGCCTGTCTGCTCTCCAACTTTCAAGAATGATTGTGTGTTGGAAGGGTTTTACGAGGGAAGGGCTCTCCTAGCTGTTCTAAGACCCAATCAAGATGCCTAAACGCCATACCACCCATGTGCTTTCAGATAAATTCTCATATGTTAGCAATCTGAATGATGTCTCATTGAGCAAGACACTCTAATACACAATCTCAGTTACTATTCAGAGTAGCCTATCTTCTATCAATGTATACTGGCTTTCCTTTGCCCACAGGTTTAAGAATTAACTCATTATAACTCTCTTCTCAGTGCTTTATGATCTTGTCCCTGGCTAGCTCTAAAGCTATTGAACTATGTGCACTCAGTAGACGTTCAGGATGTTGATGACCCCTTGCTTTTGCTCATGCTGTTCCCTTTTTGCCAAGAATGTCCTTCTATACTGATTTCTCCGGCAAACACCTACTTATCATTTAAGACTCAACAGTTACTACCAGGAAAAACCAAGTATTCTGTCCTATCTCCCTTCCTCAATCAAATTGTTGATTTCTGGCTCTATATTCCTGTTGTAGTTTGTTCAAGAAATATTTGCTATTGCTATTTTGATTTATGTTTGTTTTCTTATGTGCTCATTGGGAATTAATGAAATGGCACAGCATTTAGAATTTTTCAAGTGCCAAGGAAGAAAAGAACTCAATGAAACAAGCAAGACAGGAGCTAGCCCAATGTTTACTTTAACATTTTTGACATTTCTCCCTTTTCGTATTAGCAGTGCTCTTTAAAACCCAGATTTCCACTTGCTTTCTGTTCTTTTCACATGCAGCAAATGATGGGCTGTTTTCCTGAGCTACACAGTCAGCTGGACTGTTTTGTTTGTTTGTTTAGGTGTGAATCTCAGCACTGAGGCAGCAGCCATTGGAATGCTCAGTATTAACTCAGAGCCTCCCTGAGAGATCTGCCACAGGGCACCAGAAAGTCTAATAATAATAATTTTTTTAAAAAGTTGATACTGTGGTAGATTTTTTTTGTTTCATATCAATTTCTGGTCTCTTTGATCTTTATGTGGAATTCGCTTTGAAGCAAAACTGCCATGGAAGGCAAAAGACACTGTCATCATTATCGCTAATGATAAAGATGCAGTCATTTCTCTATAAAATAATTGTTTTATGTGCCTAGTACAAGAAAATAGCTAATTAAAAGAAGGCTATCAACATGGGCTTACCATGTATCTTTGCAAAAGGTATAGACATCTTTTGAATGTAAAGAAAGTTTGGCTACTCAAAGAGTAAAGATTACCTTGCAGTCTATAGAAAGCTTAATTCTCTGTTCGGAAAGGGCTCTTAGCCAAAAAAGACTTCAAATGAGAAACAGTGCATTATACGGAAAGTAATAGTTTCTCATTTCCAAACTGGATCTTTGTCCTGTCCTTCAAACAGGGAAGGAACAGATGAACAGAGCCTGCCACTAAATTCCTAAAGAGATGAAAACTATATGAACAAAAATGATAAAGAAAGCAACAGTGTCTATTAGTCTACCTACTTCACAGGTAAGGACTGTGTTTTATTTCTCTTTGTGTATCTAGATTCTGACATGGTAGAAGAATTCAATGAATGTTTCTTGAAGGAATATAGACATCCATAACATCTATATTTGCACATGCTCTTTACTATTTTATTTATGGCATGAGGAATGGGAATTAAATAAGAGAAATGCATTATTTTTGCTTTATTACCTACCTGGTGACATCAGATGCTTTCCCCTTATTGCATTCTTCGATGATATGGTTAACCAACTGGTAGAAATATAGTAATGACTTTGTATGATGCAAGAAAAAATGCTGCCTTTGTATTTGAATATTGCAACTGAGACTGGCATCTAGGAAACCAGAAGAGATGTGGACCTGAACTGACCTACATTTACTTCTTCAGTTTTTGGTCAGGAGTATACTAAATAAGGAACATGCACATTATTCTATCTCAAAGCTTCAGAGACGCATTCACTTACGAAATATTTATTGAACACCTACTATATGTGCACTAGGCTAGGCTATGAGTTGGATAACCAGGATATATAGTTTAGTTGTAAACAAACATCATCCCTGCCATCAAATAACATTCCAAATGCTTACACATTTTTATATAGAGAGTGATAGAAAAATATATATCTCTGTTTTTACCAACTATTTCCATCATTAGTGAAAATCTTGAAAGTTTGTATACCATAGATTTCCTTCAACATGATAATCGTTAAGTGCTGTACTCAAAAAATGATTTATTCATACAACATGTATTATATAAATTTAAAAATTAGATATGCAGACCATAAAAATAAGTTGGCTGATGATAATGTCATGTAAAATATTTTTCCTTTTAGCTCTCTGACAGGGCATATTTAAGTAACATTTAATTTCATCTTAGAGAATTGCAAATCAAAAATCAATTAGAGTAATGTTTAAATACACTGTATTTTTATTTACTTTATAGTAGAATTTATAATGATTAATATTGTAGGACTATGCATAATTCGGAGACACTTAGCATCATTTAAAATGAAGCCTTAAGAAACTAAAAACAAAAAGGTAACATTGAAAAATAGACAAACATACTTAATTCAATGCCACTGTTTATCTCTGTGTAACAGTTTATCAGATTGTGTGAAAGGGCACCAACCACCTCTTTTCAGGTACTTTTCATTATAAATCAGCCAGCAGCATATTCCTCAGATAAGCAGGCTCCCTACTGCAGCTGCATTCATATGCAGCTGGAGAACTGCATCTCTACAGTCAAAGTTCTCCATTCAGGGATGATGAGTGATGTGTCAACTATAAACAAGCATGTGTAGCCCTCTCCGTAGGCAACCTGCTCACCAATGTTTTATTAATCGATGCATTAATAGAATGTCAGAGGTTTGCTGTGAATATAACCCCTAGAATATGTGAGCTCAAAGCATTTCTACACTCTGCATATGCTAATATATACTTTCGTCCTCTCTTTTCTCAGGGACTTGGTGTCGGAAATGAAATGCACTTTCAGTCAATGTGAAAGTAGTTTATCCAGGGGAAGGAAAGGGTCTATCTGTGAGATACAATGCCTGAAATCATACACACTCTTTCCCAGAAATAAATCCTTAAATTGCTGAAAGGCTTCTGAGAGTGCTCAGATCCTGTACACTCAATCAGTCTGGAGCAAAATTAGGGTTAGTCCCAGTATGTGCAATTTGATTATGATTCTATAATTTTTCAACTGTCGGTATTACAGACAACAAAGGGCATAGCTTTTGCTCTTTGACTGACATTTTCAGTGTGGTAAACAAACAGAGGCTGTATCTATCTTGGCATTTTAAATAGGAGATATGCCATTGCATGACTGTAATTCTTTTACTACTACTGGAGAAAAAGGGCATTTTCCCCGGAAGTCTTAGGAAGCTATTATGGGTAACTCACCATTTCAAACTCAATCATTTTTAGTAGATCTACCTTAAAATTTCTTCTCCTTCCACATGACTCCACTGTAAGGTGTTCCTTCATTTGCTAAATTCCCATATACTTTGTGCCATGTTTATCATGAGGATCATATTTTGTCTTGTGTTTTATTTACAAAGTTTGAAAATTATTTTTTTTCCCACTAGATTGTAAACTACTATATATCAAGGACGATACTCTAGACATTGTTGCATTTTCCACAGTGCCTAAGACACAGTTGTCAAATGTTGGTTAAATCATACATTCCAAGTGGCATGTAAGTTTTAGAAAGATTGGTCAGGAGATTGAAAAAAAAATTTGGAAATTTCATTCAGAGAATGAAGATTGCTAAAAAAAACTGTGATTTTTCAAAATAATATTATACTAAGTCAAAATTCAACTTTGGCCCTAGACAAATTTGGCCCAAATATCTGTGATCTGACTTTTTGATGTTAAATTGTTTGTTGATTTTTTACAGAAAGAAAAGCATAAATTAGCAATGGAAAATTTGAGAACATTTAGAGAAAAAAAGAATAGAATACCTGTTATTGGTCTGAGAGGGATTAGGAAGAATGGAAAACAACACATCAAATAGTAGGTTAGTTTCCTTCAAAGCGTGAAGGACAGCGCAGAATAGAAAAGGCCAGGCTTATGCACTAAAATTTAAAGTTAGGGAGAAGAGTTCTACTTTCCTTCAAATTTCTTGAGTTTAAGGCTGTTTGAAATCCCCCAATGCATGTGAAATTTTAAACAACCAAAACGATAGGTCAAATAGTACAAATTAATTGATAAGACCTTTTAATTTAAACCTATTTTATTAATAGAGCGGATGAAAACACCCAATAACCTGGAAAACTACATTGAAGAGAGGGACATTGCCAGTTGGCATGCTGAAGCTGAGAAGCGGATGGTGAGGAGGCCAAAAGGAGAAAGCCTCACTTCACTATTTGACCTTGGACCAAAAAAAACTAAGTAAGGTAAATTTAAAAATAAATATCACATCTCTTATTTTCTTTATCTTCTGAATGTAGAGGAACGTGACTTTGTGAGGTAGGTAAACAGATTGTGCTAAACCTTGGTAATTGCTGGTAATTTACTTCCCATCAGTAGTATTCACTTGGTTGGGTGACTCAATATAGAATATATTTAAGATTTATTTGCTTCGCTTCAAAGTAAATCTTTATTTTTCTAAGCATCAATGTGCACAGTATTTTCTTTCTTTCTTTCTTTTTTTTTAAGATGGAGTCTTGCTCTTCTTGCCCAGGCTGGAGTGCAACGGAGTGATCTTGGCTCACTGCAACCTCTGCCTCCCAGGTTCAAGTGATTCTTCTGCTTCAGCCTGCTGAGTAGCTGGGATTACAGGTGTCTGCCACCACGCCTGGCTAACTTTTATATTTTTAGTAGCAGCAGGGTTTTGCCATGTTGCCCAGGCTGGTCTCGAACTCCTGACCTTGTTATCTGCCTGCCTCACCCTCCCAAAGTGCTGGGATTACAGGAGTGAGCTACTGTGTCCAGCCAGTGCACAGTTTTTTCGTAGTGTGTGTGTGTATGTGTGTGTGTGTGTCTGGATGTGCATGTGTGTGTGTTGCCATTTCAGCTGCTTCAGCATCCTCAAGTTCCTTACCTTCATTACAAAACCTCTGAATTGGAGCCTTCCCAAATTCCCTGTGATCCACCTTTGTCCTTTTCTTCTCTGAGGCTGCCAAGTCTAATAGAAGTTTCAGGTTTGTCAGCATAAACAGAGTATAGAAACTGGGTTCGTCAAAAGCTTTCCCTCTAGCTCTGGACAAAATGGTGAAGGACAGAAATGGAGGAATACAATTTATGGGAGGATATTTTTATCGATTGGCAATATGACACATCAAGTGGCTATTATTAATAATTTCCTAGATGTAAACAGTCCCTTTTCTTGTATAATTTCAGAGTATTGTGCATAGTGAATTAACTCTTCTGTTTCTTGGTGAGAATTACATCATCTATGGCTAAGTAGAGAGTGAGAGAGGGACTCAGAGAGAAAGAGTAAAGCAAATTGCTCAAGATAGTAGTCCGTAATACATAAGGAATTAGGATTTAGGAAGACTTTACCATTATTGCTCAAACAAGTCTACAAAACAGAAGACATGTCACACGTCTTTGCCAAAATATCACCTCTATTGCTGGCATATTCCTGGTGACAATTCCTATGACATGGTCACTAGGATAAGCCAGCTACAGATATTGGACTGTTATTGGATTTACCTTTCTGCTGAAAATAACTAGAAAATTGGAGAAAAAATATGTAGCAAACTATGATATTTGAGATTAAAAAAACACATGAAGGAAACCCCATGGTTACCCCATGGATTCCCCAGTATTCTTCACAGGGCACTTTCCTACCATGGAGCAGTGGCAGTCTTTCTGACTTGAGGAGGCAGGGATTCTTGAATAGAATTCTAGGCTGCTAAAGTGGTTGCTGTGTGTGGGGTAGTGAACTGCATGGACTTGGTGGGCATATCTGCGTGGTCATCCACAGGGTGAGACTCAGTGAGGCCTGGCAGATATATCTGAGAGATAGTAGAGTTCCAAGCCAGCCAGAGGGCAGAGATCAAACTAGGCATTTTGTGCTTTTTATTTAAACCTTAGAAAGCCAGGCTCTGTTCTATTAGTAAACGACAAACTCTGGAATTAGGGGCACGCCATAGGAGTAAGTATAAAACAGACCTGCCTTTATAAAGAAAGAAATTAAGTCTAACAAAAGTAAAATGATCCACCAGTATTCATTTATGTGCCTGTTAGGACAAAACTCAAACTCTTAAAGAAAGATGATGTAATCAGACTGCCTACAAAAATATGTTCTATAATAACCAGCATGTAAATGTAAATTGAGAAATATAAGAAAACAGAAAAACAGCACCCAGAGTAAAGAGAGAAAGCATTGTTTGAAATAAAACCTGAAGTGGTTCACATTTTGGAATCAACAGACAAGAACTTTGACTATTATAAATATGTTTGAAAACATAGCAAAATGAATAAATTGATGGGGAATCTCAGTAGAGAAGGGAAACTATAAAAAATACTATATGGAGATTCTAGAACTCAAAGTACAATATTTAAAATAAAGATTTCATGGCAGGAGGCAACAGATTGGAGAGGCAAAATAATAAACTTGAAAGTGGACCAAAAGAAATTATCCAATCCAATTAGAGAGAAAAAAGAAAATAAATTGAACAAATCTTCAGTGTCCAGTTGGACAATATTTAGCAGTCTAATATATGTAAAATTAATGTTTCAGAAGGAGAGAAGAAAGAATGAAAGAAAATACTTGAAGTAATGGCCAATAATTCCCCAAATTTGGTGCTAAACATAAGATTACAAAACCAAGGAACTCAGCAATTCTTAAGCAGGATAAATATAAATACAACCATATGTAGTTAAATCATAGCCAAATTGATAAAACTAAAAGTAAAGGAAAATCCTTGAGAACAGTTAGAATAAAGCAGTACATATGTATAGTGTAACAAAAATATTACTGATAGCTGACTTATTATCAGAAAAAAAATGACAGGCATAACTTAATGAAATGGCATCTTTGAAGTTCTGGGGAAAAATTGGTCAAGCATCGTTCTCTTTCCAGTTCAACTATATTTTAAGAAGGTGAAATAAAGACTTGTTAAGGCAATTAGAACACATTTCATAATTAGTAGACTTACACAATCAGAAATGCTAGAGGAGGGCCAGGCACAGTGGCTCACGTCTGTAATCCTTGCACTTTGAGAGACCAAGGCGGGTGGATCACCTGAGGTCAGGAGTTTGAGACTAGCCTGACCAACATGGCGAAACCACGTCTCTACTGAAAATACAAAAATTAGCTGGGCGTGATGGTGGATGCCTGTAATCCCAGCTATGTGGGAGGCTGAGGCAGGAGAATCGCTTGAACCCAGGAGGACGAGGTTGTGGTGAGCTGAGCTTGCGCCTGCCATTGCACTCCAGTCCTAGCAACAAGGGCAAAACTCTGTCTCAAAAAAAAAAGAAAAGAAAAGAAAAGAAATGCTAGAGGAATTACTTCAAAGGAAGAAGAAACAACACCAGATGGAAAATCAAACCTCTAAGAAGGAATGAACAGTACCAAAATGGTCAATATGTGGGCTAATACAGAAGAAAATCAGTAAGACTAGGCATTAGGTTAATTTCATAAAAGCTATATTTGTCACAAATTTTTTAAAAAAGGGAAGAAAAGTTCCACTACCATTTTGTCTGTTTTATGGTTTGATTTTACTTCTCTCTGTGTATATATGTTTGCCTTCATTCTATATCCTGTTTGCCGGAAATCCCCTTGGGCCTTCTGGAGCCTTCTACTAAAAGAGCCATCCCCATAATTCAACGGGCCATGGTTCTGAAGGTAGCATTTGAGAGAATATCTTTCTTTAATTTTATTGCTGCAAATAGATTTAGTCAAGGCTTAAACCTAGCTGGCACACACTGGTACAGCCATACCACTTATTAAAATGTTTAAATATTTCCATTCAGCTGGTGAATAGCCAATCCTGCCAATCCCTTTGAGCCTTCCTCCACCTTCCTGGCTATTCTGGTCTCTCTCTGGCATATCTCCACCTATCCTCTCCCATCATCGGCCCCCAAATTTCCTCAAGACCCAACAATTAAAGTATCAGACTCTGGCACAGTAGGGTCTTTAAGTTCCATTTCCAAGGTTATGATTACTGTCCATTTCGATAACTAGTTGTTAAGCCTTTTGAATATCATCCCTGAATTGACTTCCTGAATAAGATGTTCAACATTTGGGGAAAGTTTCACATTTAAGCAAAATCCCAATCAGCTAAAACAGACCTGAATTTTCTCCTTTTGGTTTGACAGATTAGCATCCATTTCCTTTTTTTTTTTTTTCCTGGAAACTACACTGTTTTCCTTTGGGAACCAACACATATGTTTCTAAAGTGAAGTGAATTAATTCTTGGCTTGATGAGTGGCTTGTGAAACACCTGATTAACCAGAGTCAAGTGTCCCTGGCTACCACAGTTGGTTAAGGAATGAGCTTGTCACCAAATCGTTGCTGCCAAGCAGGATGGTTTAAGAACATTTTTCAGTACCACCAGGAGAAAAACATCCTTTCTCTGGTAGCATGGCTTAAAAGAACGCATGTAAGCTCTTGTAAGTATGGGAGCTGCTGGTGGCTATCTTACTACCGTGAGACAAAGGCCTGTCTCAGAATAAACACAGAGAATTGCAGATTCAAAAAATGGGGACATAGTGAGAGCCATGCTGCTTAATCCAGCTAAAATTTCCCAGTTACATGAGACAATAAATTCCCTTTTCGTTTTGCTGAAATCAGCTTGAAATTGTTTTTTTTTTTTTTAGAAAGAAAAAGGAAAGAAGAAAGAAAAAAAGAGTGAAAGAAAGAAAAAAAAAAGAATGAAAGAGAGAAAGAGGAAGAGAAAGAGGGAGAGAGAATGGGATTCTTATTCTATTGCCCAGGCTAGAATGCAGTCTAAAAATGGGTATTAAAAACCTCTTTTATGCCAATAATTGGTTTTATGTAACTTGCCACTAAAAGATTCCTAAACAGCCTCTCTCTGTCTTTCCCATACCCTTTACATTACGGATAATAAAATTCACTGAGCGCCTACTATGCGCTAAAACTATGGTTAATGTTCTACATAGATTATTTGATCCCATAACTTTTATCCCATTTATAGCCTTACACAGATGCCTGATGCTGTCTTGAATCTCAGATGGCCATAGGCTTCATGACGGCTCCCTTCGTGCTACTGTATCCATGACAGGTCTTTCCAGAAATGCAATGACTCCAGAGTCACCTTTTCCTTTATGCTATTATCAGAAGTTCTATCTTCTCAATTCTCTTACTTATCACAATCAGGTCATCTGATATATTAAACCATCAGTCTGGCACATTAATGTGAGTTAATTTGTTACTCACTTAGGGATGATGGAATTTTGAATGGCCCCAAACACAGGATTAAAAAAATAAAGAGAGAAACATTTTTAATCATGGAATTTTAGATACCTTTGTGTACAGATAGTAAAGTATCAGGGCCTAATTGATGTTCTTCAAGTTATAGCATGTATGAACCCGATACTCAAATAGAAGTCAACTTGTATATGTCAGATACTATGAGATTTCAGGCTTAGAATAATCCTGATCTCATCAGATAGACAATTAAATGCCACTGATAAGTTAAATCTGGCATAGTGGAACTCTCCTATCATTTAAGTGACCTTAGAACATATTTTTTCCATTCTGCTTAGCTGGAAAATTTTGTGGACCATCATTGGTATGCTGTAGTTGGCTGGTACGATCTCTCAAAAGCCAATTACACATATCTCTTCCCAAGTCTGTGTTCAGTGTCACCATGCTGGCAGCTTAAAATTGGCCATGGTGAGAGCATTTACATTACAGAAATCAGCAAACACTAAAAATCAGTCCTTCTATAAGTTCCCAGTATTTGATTGTTAAATATTTACCAGCACACCACTGGGGTAAATTTACCAATGCTCTTACAAAATCCATTCCTAGAAAATCAAATAGAAACAGCCTGGGAAAGCAAAATGGTATAGTGCCTTAGATCAGAGTTTTTCTAACGGCAGATCAAATTTTCACAACCTATTCAAGTGTCATGATCCATGTTAGCAAATTGCAATGAGCATTTTAAAAGGAAATAGAAGAGTTTAAAATATAATAAAAATATCAAAATATGAATAGAAGGCATTTATATAGAAGGGGTGAATATTATTTTCTAAAACATTTTTGGTGTGTATGTATGCATATATGAATATTTGTTTTGGGTTACAATGTAAAATAATTTCTTACTGGGACATAGTAAAAATTTTTTTTGAAAGGTACTGTGTTAGGATGTAGGCTCTGTAGCAAAATGTTTGAATTTACTTCATGATGTCAGCACATGGCCACCTCTGTGTCTCATTTTATGTATGTGTAAAATGAAGACAAGAATAATACCAATCTCATGTGTTTTTAGGATTAAATGAAACAAAATGTAACAGTTCAATAACTGTTAGCTATTGTTAAAATTGTTGGAGTGAGGACAATTCATCAATGACTCTAATGAAATTAGGGGTGTTCTGAACTCTCTACACAATCCCCATCAGCTAGCATTCTGCCTTTCTTCTCATTGAGGTGTAGCTGGTGTATGATCTTGCGGAACTGCTGGCTGGGCGGATGATGCAAGGAGGGAACCAAAGTTCCAAGGTGTCCAGGAAATTCCGGATTGTTCAGTGTTTATGGGTGCTAAATACCATAATCTGCCAGGAGACAGCGGAAAGTGATTATCCCCTTGTCTGCAAAAGGACACATGTGCACACACCCAGTTGATAAATTCTGTTTCTCCAGAAAATGGTAGCATCCTTGCTCCCTTGATCCTTTCCTGTTGTACTGAGTTTTATTAGAAGCGGGCTGGGCACCTCTTGTCCTGAGTCAATCTAGACTAGGACGTTCACTGACCTCTAATGTCAAAAGGAGAATATTTCCTAAAATTATTGTGGCCAAGTTGTTTCTGACTTAATTTTCACTATCCCATTACATTAGAGGCCTTGGTTATAGAGGGTTTGGGTCTTCTATAACAATTATTAGTCTTTAAATTCCATGGCAACTACTGTGCCTGTGACAGCAAGTCTGGGCTGCCTTCTGCCCTCTTGTCCATGTCATTCATGAATTTCAGGGAATATTGACCCCTACTGTATTGTTGTACACATTCCAGTGTAAGAAGCTCCCAACACAAAGCTGCAACTTGAGACAGATTTTCAACTATCAAGACTAATATATCTCTTGCATAGCTTTCAACTTTAAACTGGTTCTGATTTTACCTGTGCTTTAAAAAGACTAAGAATAACATAAAGTTGTCATATAATACAGCTTCTAGGTTTGCTTTCCTGTCTTTGTGTTATACTCAAATTATGGGCATAAAATTATAGCATGCATATGTTACACAAGCGCTCATTTCCCCAAGTAATAAAGGCAGGGCTAGGCATGAATGAGTGCAGATTGCATGAATCCGTTTATTATAAAAGCCTAAACCAAACCAAAGTTATCTATGGTATTGGAAGGTCAGACAGATTTCACTCTTGTGAATGTGAGAGGTTACTGACTTGCAGGAAGCATGAGAGGGCTTCTTGAGTGCTGGTAAATTTGTGTTTCTTGATCCAGATTTTTGTTCCATGAGTTGTGTTCAGTTTGTAAAAAGTCATCAAGCTGCGCAATTATGATATGCATTTTTCTGTATGTATATTACACTTCAGTGAAAATTATAATTTAAAAAAGCGGAGCTGAAGTGAAAAAGAATGGCTAGTGTGGTGGTGTATTTTTTTTTTAAATGACAGTATATAACAAATTGGTCACAGGAGTATTGACATGAATTTGCAACTGTGGGCTTACTAATAACAATAACCCTGACGAGAGAATCCTCCAATGCCTGGTGGGAAGCCTTAGTGGAAGATGAGATGCTGTACTTCATTGGAAGTGAGTGATGGGCATGCAGAGGCCTCCTTCTCATTATAATAGCAAGCCAGCCACGTTGTTATCCTTTCTATACACAAGCAGAAAGCATGAGTCTGGGTGTAAATGACAAACACCACCAGTGACACACAGCCTGACACTTGGAACTTGCAACTTTACAGTTTAGGCTGCATGGGAGGAGAAAGGTGAAGAGCGAGCTCCAATCAGAAGATTCTGTCAGGCAATTGTTGTTTTCATAGTTTGGGGTCTGAAAAATGAGTGAAATTATCCTGTGGTTTTTATTATGTTTCAATGTTCAAAAAAATTCTATTCAATGATTTAAACAAAGCTACTTGTTGTGTCTATTATGCGCCAGGCCCTGTGATAGGTTCTAAAGATACAAGGAGTAGTAGGACAGCATCTCTGCAAAATACAGTAAATGAGGTTTCTTGGGACTCTGAAAACAATTAACAGCTAAACGAAACATAACTCAAATTTATTTTGGCAGCACAGTCCAGTGTGACTCCTCTGAAGATGGCCAAAGACTCCCCTCCTTCATTGCCATCATTGGTTGCTTCTACCCTGCAGGTTTGGGATAGATTACCATTTCCAATTGGTCGGGCAAACTGCATGGCAGAGCTTAAGAGCTTCAGATTACTACTGCTCTTTCCAGATGTAGTTAACCTTTGAGCGTGTCTATCTAGCCCACAGTGATACCTTATGCCACTTCAGATACCTGGGAATCTGATGACAGGAGAGATCAACTCACTGGTCTGAAATCAAAATATCAATAGGTAGCAGTCATGAGAATATATTTCATATATTTGCTTCTATTATTTTCCTTATGTCCTATATTTCTAGTTACAGTGGACTCTCATATTTAAAATGTTCACAAATATTGTACTGAAAGTCCGTTTAAATTATCCTCCCTATCCCGACCTTTGAGGTATACCTTCTTTTCTCTGTACTCAAGCTTTCCCCAAGTTCTAGTTGCTGTATTGTTCATAGTAGTTCCAAATTTAGCTTTCTTTTCTCTGTTGCTATTGTTAGATAACATCAATCTTTTATTGATCTTTGTTTCTGATTGCTGCAACATTCTTCCATTCAGATTTCATACACCTTTATTTTTCTCTGCTTTAGTCTAGTCAAGATACTGCGCTAAACTTGAATTCTTCACCTGTGGTCACTTGAACAGATGCAAATATCTCTTGCCACTCTAAATTTCATCTTAGCAGGACCAGTTTCAATGATTTTATCCATTCACTTCTCTTTTACAGCCCATTTTCTTTAGCACCTAGGAAACACTAAGATAATTCCTCATGCTTTTTCTTTTCATTCCTAACACAGCATATGTTTCCAAGTCTGGAAAAGCTAATTCAGTTAGTTAGCCCATAGAACTAGTAAAGCCTACAACATTTGATTTGTCCAAGTTGCATTATTCTAGAGAAAACTGGTGTGACATGTTTGGTCATAGTCTGTATTACACCAGCATGCCATTGGTCATAAAGTAAACTGTAGTCCAAGTTACCTGGCAAGCTTTCTGCTAATTAATTATCATAGCTAAACTTGTGTGCTGCAGCAATTCTGTGTAGATTTGCATGATTTTTCCTTTTGAGGGATCATGCATTGCCAGGTGTATATTAGGTGTGCAATAAGTATTTGTTGACTGAATGAATACGTAGTTTCCCCTTTTGTTTATGACTTTATAGTAAATCTCAGCTTTCTTTTTCACTAGTTTCTTCGTTGTTGAATGGGAAAAGTAACCAATATTTTTTGAACTTGTATGCAAGTTGCTTTACATATGCTCATTTACTCTTTCCAAGATTTCTGTTATAAGTAGATGAGTAAAACTAGCTTAGGGGCAAACTTAAGTGCTACTTGCTCAGGACTCTTCATTCACTGAGTAGTGAATAGATTTATTTGATTTCCATTTCTTGACTGGAGATAACTCCTTTTATAACTCCCTTCTCTTAAGAATTGTGTCCTGATGTCTCAGAGGACTCTGGAAAGCAGTAAAGAAGATGTGACAACCTAGGTACCTCCAGTGACTTGTTTGTTTTTCTGTCACTTTTCTTTCTTTGAATATATTTGTGTTGGCTTAATTTAAATTCCTACATTATTATCACCTCAAAAATATTTTTTTTCTGAAGTCTATACATGCTCCAGTTTAGTTTCAGGAGAACTTTTCTTCTAGGTCATGATGCTTGGAAATGATCCTGCCTAGACAGGGGACCTTTGAACATGAATTTGTTTCTACATCTGGCATCCATTAGCCTTCTCATCAAGGCTGTGTTTGGTGCTGATTCTATCCACTGTCCAGATGTTTCTTTTACTTGTGTCTTATCACAAGACATTTACACTTTGCTGTTTAGCATACATATGGGATAATAACCTTGGGGAATTTCAAAATCTCTGAACTGCAATTCCTGAAAAATGTAGCCAAAATTATCTCAGTAGCATAGATGCTGAACTACCCAAGCATCCTTCTTAGCCTACCGGTAACCCATTTCACCATGGGAGAGCTGCCACTTTATAGGACCTGTCGTGGGGCACACAAGATGTCACCCAAAGAATGGCGTTTCACATGACACCCAGGGGAAAGCTGAAGATCAGGAGAAAAGCAGATTTTGTTTAAAAGCTATTGTTATTAGCTGGAAGAACTATGGCAGTAGTAAGAATTAGAAAATAAGCCCTGCTTGTTTGCATGTGAAACGTCACCTTATATTTTAGTTTAAATTGTACTAAAAGGAGCCCAAACTTTTAAAAAAATATATTACTGATGTGGCCTCAACTTTGCATAAAATATCTTACTAGGATGTTAGCATCTGGGTGTTTTTTGGTTGATTATTGGGTATTGATTTAAACAAATTCTTCTTCAACACTTACCCTGGACCGCTGTCCTGGAATTTACTATTATTAACTGCAGAGGCTTAACATATGAACATCAAGGACAATGACACTATCTTCAACTTGGGTGAACCAAGAGGAGAAGATAAGTACTTTTTGGGGGCTTTGAGTTAATTTCATGATCATCAGTGAACAACAGAACAGTAGCCCTATGCTATGAAAAATTTCATAGTGTACTTTTTAACGCACTAACTCCACTGCTTCTTTCTCTAGCCACTCTCCTCTGCCTTGTAACTATATTTTTGTTTTCATTTTTAAAATATGAGTATTTATAGATTATACAATGTTTTAGTAAGAAAGCCTCCAGTATCATCCAGGCTGACCCTTGATCTTCTTAATTTTCTTATGAAGTATTGGAGTCCCTGGGGAAGGGGATTATTCAGTATTTCTATTTTAGGGTCTTGCTTAAAATTTATTTAAAATCTGTTGCCCTGGATGAAATCTAGTCTGCATAGTGGTGCCTATTTGGGAACATCTGTGGATGTAACATATTGTGCTTGGTTCTTCCAATATATATTTTTCTTCTAGTCAGAGACTTGTTACTTGCTTCCAAATGACTTCAAATTCTGCAGACGTTTTCCTTTCATTAGACAATATTCTTACTTCTTGAGGGGGGTGGTTAGTTAAATAAAGAGTCAAGGGTATTGGTGTGGATGAGCCAAAACAAAAAAAGATATATTCCATTGTTTAATAACAGGGATAGGTGGCAGTCAGCTGTAGGAAACATTAAGCTGCGTGCTGCTGCTCTGAGAACAATGTTGAGAAAGTGAAAGGTTAAAACAAAAGCAAAACGCAAAATAATAGGTATATCCACAGGCTATCTCCTGCCAGGTGAAGGGGAAAAAAATATTTCCCTGTGAAAGGCAACAACTTCAGTCTACTGAGATTTTGAAAAAAGAAGAAGTTAACCACAGGGAGACAGGAAAAGCAACAGTGGAGAGAACTGAACTACAGAATACTAACTGTTCCCTGCACAAACGTTAGCTCCAGGCTGTGCGGTTTAGTGGGGTGTGAAATCACAATTAACAGAGCAAGGGTTCCGTAAGTGAGCCGAAGCTGCTTCAAATTACATCCTGCTATTAACCGCTTTTAGAACAAGCACACTGAACAAGTCTATGTTTATTGGACTGTAATATGTTCTTGAAGAAATCATTAATAAGAACAGTGGATTATAGTTACATTTACTCTGTTGGTATTTCAGATCTTAACTGTTTTGGATGTTTACCAGTATAAGGATGCAGAAGTAGGAAATGGGTTTAGTTAAATTGGCAACCAGAGCTGATGGTGCCAAGGTATCCCAATTGAGTCTTCCCAAAGTCTTTATGCATCTGTTTGTGTACTTCTGGTGAAGATTATACCTGGACTCTGTTGAATGTATTTTAGGCTAAATCTTAGAGAGACAAATGAGCAGAAGCTCAGAGAAAATATAAAATTTATAAGGAAAACAAAGGCTTTGATTTATGTAGAAGATTAAAGATATGAAATATCACCGTTGCCCATGTAATAACCTTTTTATAAAATAAAATGAGCTTATAGAAAATGTGGCTTAAAATGTAAAAAGTAAATCTCATAAATTTTCTCCTGAAATAATGGCTTTGAAATCCCTTTTACCCTGAAGATATTGGAGAGTCTGTTATCATTTCTGTTTTGATACATGTTAGTGAGGGTTTAGAAACCATAATGAAGGGCACATTTTACAGAGAAAACATTGCTTTGTTGAGTATACTGAAACACAGTAAAGCTTATGTGTCAGCCAAGTTTACACTGCATGGCTCAAGACTTCTCTGCTTCAATTTTTCTCAGGCTAATTAAATGTATAATGGGATCATGGACACTTAAATGTGGAAGGGAACTTATAAAATATCTCTTCCAACTCCTCTGAGTGCTTAGAGCAGTGAATGGCCTTGTCCGCATCTTTAAGTCACTTGATAACCAGGCAGAGCCAGGACTAGAGCTAAGTTTATGATTCCCAAATCCTCTTTGAACATGTTGTCCATACTGAAAGGTGTCAATCATCTTTGCTACACATGATCTGCAAAGTCAGAGTTGACTTTCAAATCTGAAGCCAGTACAAGGCCCTTGGCTTCTTCCATTTTTTTTATCAGGCCAAAGTGATGTGATATTTGCCAATCCTATTATTCAAAGAAGCTTATTCCAAATGGGCTCCTGTACTCAAGAATCACTAAAAATACCACTGCATCTCTGTCCAATATATTTTTTTTGAGCAAAGTGATATATAAGCCCAGTGAAATCAGCTTTCTTGAATTTAGGCATTAGCAATGCATCAGGCTAGGAATTTATGGTATTTTAAAAGGTGAGACAGAGATGATGAAGGCCATGGCTGGATTTCAATGGGCTATGCGGCCTTTGAATGTCTCTGAGCTTTAGTTTTTCAATTTGTAGAATAAAGGGGTTGAGCTGAATGATCTCTAAGGCATCCTCTAGCTTGTGTGTGTGTGTGTGTGTGTGTGTGTGTGTATATATACATATATATATATATATATATATTTCATTCAAAGTTCAGTATTGACAAATATTTCTGTAATTCTAGCAGTCTATCCACTTAAGTTCAAATATTTCTAAAAAAAATATATAAATATGTCATTCTAAGTTCAGTATTGACAAATAATTCTAGCAGTCTATCCACTCTTGATTCTTCTCAAATCCAGCATAGAATTCCATTGAAATGATTTTAAATAAATATATATATATATATATATATATGCATATATATATATTTCATACATGACTGACCCTCTATTAATCATATGTTAAGTTTATTAAGGGATATATCTGGCCTATCCTGCCATTCTTTCTGACTTTTCCACTACCCATCCTCCCTGCCTCCAATTAAGAATAGAACATCAACGAAGTACTCGCAAAATAAAGATTAGAGAGCCAGATGAGGAAAACATTAGAAAAATCTACTTAGGAACTTAATACTATTGAAAGATATTTAATGCTTGATGCCTGCTGGAAAGAAGCTTTGTATCTTTGGCAAAGTTAGAAGAAAAGGAAGGGAGGAAAAAAGGAGAAACAAAATACTTATAAAGAGCCTATTTTGTTCTAAGCATGGGACTAGACATATCTGTTTAATTTTAATTCTGTTCTCGTCACCATTGACTCATTAAAACAAATGTTAATCAGTACACTTACATGCCAGACACTGAAGATACAGAGCTGAATGAGACAGATGTAGTCTTTGTCCTCAGTGAACCCATTTAATCAGGTAGATACTTTATCTTCAACTTTAGATGAAAGAAATCCCCATGTTATTGTAAAGCTTTAGATTTCTTTTAGAGACTCTGGAGATGTGGCCCTTCTTTTAAAATTTTCTCCTAGCCATGAATGACAGAAAAATTAGGCATGTATACATTTTACTATAACAATAATATAGCATAATCCAAAAGCCCAATTTCTTAGTTTCCTAAGCTCTTGCTCTTGGTGAGCAGCTCTGCAGGAAGGCATTCACATTATGTTGTAATTAGAGGCTTAGTGAGACTATGTGACTTCTCCAAGGTCATAGAGTGAGGTGGCCTTGAGCCCCGAATCCAAGCTATCTGTAGGTGATCAGGGAAAATTTCTAGTTATATTGTTTTCATCTTCCCAATTGTTTAAGTAAGATTTCTTTGGTGACCATGCTTCTAGGTTTGGCGAGTGGTATTCTAAACCTGAGCCTTCCTTTTCCAAGGTGGGCCATGCTAAGATAAGAGAGGCTGCTATCTCTATCATTTGGCCAATGTCACATTCTACTCAGCAGCATGGCTGTGAATAATTAGATGAAGCATACCTCCCACTGCCCGCAGGGGTTTCTGGCACATGTGCCAAGTCAAATAGGCTTTATCTCAGTCAAGCATTGCCTGCCCCTCTGCTGTGGCCAAATGCCCAGACATTTTGCTGCTGTTTCACAAAGCCAACTGGAGAGGAAAATGACCCACATGCCAGCTCTGGGAGTTATGAGATGGAACGGAAATTTTCGTAAGGTAAAATATATAAATGTGAAAGCCCAACTTTCTAGCCGCTTATCACATTGGGTCATGAAATGCCAAGACAAATAAGGTACCTAGATTTGACCACAGCAAAGGGAACCAGCATGGGCAGTTGGCTAGGAGTTGAAGGGCCTGGGCATGAGTAAATAAAGGAAAGCCCATATCTGCTTATGATGGTGCCTTTCTGCGTACTTATAGGAGTGCGTTTCGTGTATCTTTTGTAAGGCAGGCATATTATATTCTACATGGTAGAGAATCTATCTCAGCACTGGTTTTAGTCACCATGCTGGACTTCCTGTAAGTTCCTTAACAGTATTTTTATATATTCAGCTCCTTATTCACCTGTTCAGGCACCAGAATGCGGACACTCTGCCTGGCATATAGTAGTTTATTCTTACTTCTGAGATGGTGGTGCTTACCCACACTAGCCTTACATAGTAGATATGGCAGCAAAAGATTGTAAGCTTCCCTGACACCCTAGGGAAGACCCATGGCATGTGGCCTGTTGAGGAATCTTTGCTACTCTTGCCTTGAAACCTCATGCTCCTGTGGGCAGTATTTCCTCCTGGTGGGGCCTAGTCTTAAAAAGTCCATGATTTGCATTATAGAGTTCATAATACAGCCCTCTGAAGTTATTTCAAGGGGCCCAGAATATTTGGAAAAGATAATAATATGACATCAGGCTGCTACTGCTCTTGCCCAGTAGCAGCCTGATGTCTTATTACCGGGCTCTTGCCCAGTAGCAGCCTGATGTCATATTACTATCTTTCTCAAAATTCTGGACCCCTTAAAATAATTGCAGAGGGCTGTATCCCAAAAACTCATGAGGGCAAGAGTTTCTGGCATTGCCTGTCTGCTGTGCTTCCTTTCATGTAAAGCTTCCACATTCTCTAATGAGGTGCTTGAGTCAGCCTCTGTGGTAACTATACGCTCAGAAGGGAGTGTGAGTTACGCTGATGGTCAGGCATAAGAGGACAATGCCCAGACCTGGGTGGGGCATACTTCATATGAGGATTCATAAGGAGAAGAGCTGGATTAGAAATGTAACATTGCCTATTTGCTTTAGGATCTTGAACAGCTCTTTATGTCTCCATTTTCTCATCCGTAAGATGATGCTAGTAATACCTACCCCAGAATGTCATTTGTGAACCTAGATGCGATAATGCTTGTGAATGTATTTATAATGATAAAAAAACCTTTCAGTGGAATATCTTATTATAATAGTCTCACACAGCTCTCTTCTTGAGGAATTACATGTGGAAGTGATTTGAGTCAGATTTGAAATTAGTGCATTAGTGTATACATGATAGATTTGGAGGAGGGGCTGAACACTCTTTACTAACCCACAGAGATCTTCCTCTCCAGCCAGTCACTAGGTTTTCAATCCTACTCTTCTTTATACCCATGAGCCTCTTGTTGTAATGCAGATTCCTCTGAACAAGTGTAATATCAGAAACTTTTAAAATTTCAATCAATAGAGGACATTCTAGAATCTAGGGGGTATAAAAACATATGTTGTCAATCTCACAATTTTTCCCTAGTCGCAGGGATAGAGTTGGGGTTAAGGTTTCAGATTCAATCTCAGAATAAGGACAATATATGGAGCTGCAAGGGAGAAGAAATACAAAACATGGACCCTTATAGATAAATGTTCTAAAATAGAAAAGGAAGAAGGAAGGGCTATAAAATCTCCATAAATTTTTTCTGCCTTATTGAGGTTTTCTTTCAGTTCTTCAGAGACTATGTTTTCTTGTATTGTTTAGGTATATTTCTGTGTGTGGCTGGGAGAGGACATATTGTGATATCATAGGATATATCTACCTCCTTTCCAATTTCTCCCAAAAGAATTTATTCCAAGCTTGAATTCAGTTTATTTAATTTATTCCAAGCTTGAATGAGAGAGTATTATCTGAATCTTAACTGTTGCTTCCATTCTCGATATCTGACATTGAAACATATATTGAGAGATTACCACATTATTTGTGTTTTTGCATAAAACATGCTATTAGTTTTCATCTTCAAAGTGATATGGTCATGTAACATAACATAGTAAAAAGAGTCCTTGCTTTGTAATCAGATAGACTTGGGTTTTAATAATAGCTTTATGAATTATATGATATTTGACTTTGAATAAGTTATTTAACACTTCTGAGCTTCTGTCTCCACATCTGTAATGTGAGAATAATAATTTTAATCTCCTATTGTTCTTGTGATGCTTACATAAAATAATGGATTAAAAACCCAGGTCACATATAGTGAATATCTCAATGGGCTTTTATTGTCCTTGTTTTAAAATTTACAACTATAGAAAAGGTGAAAGGTCACAGAGAATAATTAGAGCTCAGTCCTGTAGGCCTGTGAAGCACTTTCCCTAAAGTGCTCTGCAAAGATCACCTTTAATCACAATATACTTCTTATTGGGATATGATTTAATAAGATTTTTTGCTAAGAAAAATCTTTACTTGAAATTATTCAATGGCTCAATTTCCTACCTAAATATGTCTAAACTCTTCTGCCCAACTTTCAAGTTCTTTTACAATCTTGTAAACTGTACCCATCCAGCCCAATTTCTTACTATCTCCACTATCCTTCTTCATACATTGCTATTTTATTCCTTTGTACGGCATATTGTATTTTCCAAAAATATTTCTCATGTCACATGATCTTTTAGGACCTTGTCACTCTGTCCTCAAGAGGAGAAGTGGTTGCACATCTTAAATATATATAATTTTAAATTGTCGAGTATGCCTCAATAAAGCTGTTAAAAAAGAGTAGAATGTATTTTCCCTCCCCTTGAACCTGGACAGGACTTTTGATTTCCTCATGAACAGAAGGAAGTAGAAGTGCCAGCTGAATGTGAACTAACGACCGCAGGTTGTCAAAAGCAGTGAGGCTTCCTGCTCCTGCTGCTCCTTTCTAAAGATGCTCACCTTTGGAACCAAAATGCCTTGAAGAAACTAAGCATCCACACAGAGAGGCCATGTGTAAAAGTTTCAGCCAGCAGCACTAGCTGAGGTTCCATCAGACATCCAGTATCAATCACTAAACATGCCAGTGAACAAGCCTTTAGATGTTTCCAGCCCCCAAGTCTTGAGCTGCCCCAGGTGATGATGAGTGGGCTAGAGATGAGTTGTCTCCACCAAGCCCTGCCTGAGTAGCAGATTCATAAGAAAATTTATGTTATCACTTTAAGCCATTAAATTTTAGTGTGGTATGTTACTAAGCAATCAATAACCAGAACAACTGAGAAGTACTACTCTCTGTTTATATTTAAAGTTTTTTAAGGCTAAAAACCATATCTTCGCTGCTCTTTATGTAAATAAAATATCAATGCTAGGTACAAAACATATGCAATAAAAATGATCCTTAGCAATCATCTAATCCAGCCATTTACAAACTATTCCAGAGCTGAATGTTTTGAAAATAGATATATTGGGCCCCATTTATTGAGATTCTGATGAAAACATCTGGGGTGGTGTCCAGGAATCTACTTAAAAGCCTTCTAATGAGCATTTAGATTTGGAAACATCTGCTAAGTTCAACTTTTTAACCTTAAAGATGCAGAGATAGGTCCAGAAGCAGGAATTAACTTGTTGTGGGTAGCAAAGCACATTAGCAGAGCTGAAACTGGAACTCAGCTCTTCAGTAGCTCACACCAGTTTATCTTCTAAAACACCTGTCTTTAGGTAACTCAATATAGTTGATTAGGGATATTAACTCCTTATACAACCTGTTCTTCAAGCTAACTCTATAGCCCGTTTATCTCTGCTCCCATGTATGGAAGATTCACCTGAGAACAATAACCTAAGAAATTAAAGTTGCCACGGGGGAGATTGCTGGGGGAAGGTACTAAGTGAAAGTGCTGTATAAACTGAACGCTTTCTACGAGCAGTTGTGGTTTTCCTGTCCCACTGCCACTGGAATGCTCTGTAAGTAAGTTCCCCCGTATAAACCCTATGTTTTATTCACTGGCTTCAGGTCTCTTCTTCAGCCTCTTGAACCTAGTACCATCCATATTTAAGTTAACAGAGGTCAAACACAGCATCCCAAAAGAGGGACTCTTTTTTTAAAGTTAATAAAATGTCTCCATGCTTTCATAAGGTCTGCATGGAAATGGCCCAATAAAACATTTTAGATGGGAAAACATGGTCAGAGAGAGGTGACTGTTTTCTGTTTGCCTGACTGCCAAGGTTGATCCACACACATACATGTTTCTTCATCTGTCTGCAAAGGTTGAATAGGACACGAAGCATACAGATTGATCTGTACCTCTTAAGTGTACGTGCTCCACATGTGCTAAAGAATAGACCACCACAGGAAAAAATGTATGGTGAAAATCATTTCCATTACTCTGGTAGGAAGATGACAGATCAACCAAGGCAGGTTTTGGATGAAATGAAGTAAGTGAGCTGAAAGTCTTGCAAAGAACTTCTTTCTGCTTTTATAAGTCTTCAAGTTATCAGATAAATTTTTGAAATGACCCAAGAATTTTTAAGAGGGTCTTGATTCACAGAAATTCTCTCTCACCCTGTCTCTGCCATAATTTGACATTTAAATCTTTAATATTTTCTTGAGAGTTTCTTATGGATTTTAAAAAATTTAGTTGGTTTTAATATTACAAAAATTCTCCTGAAATTAGATTTTGAATTGGCAACGAAGTTAATCTTTTTATTCTGGTTAGGCTTATTTGACATTTTCTTACTGGTAGCCAAACTTGCTCTTTGGAAATGTTTCTTTTGTCAAAAAACAGTTGTCTTTTAAATTGACTTGGTTGTCATTTTTTGAATCAAGAGATTATCGCTTTGGGCTTCTTGTTATCTCATTGTTTTCTTCCCAGCCTCGACTTTTCCAGATTAAAAGAAAACACATTATCCCCAGAATGCATTACTCTAAGGACTAGATACATTTACTTGTTCCTCCTCAAAATGGAAGCTGGACCTATGGAATAGTAATCAGATTTTATTAAGTACTTCACTTGCTGTTAATTACTTCACAAATGGGATTTTTTTTTTCCATTTAGTAAATATTCTCATTTATATTTGGTTTGCTGTTCTTCCTAGTTTATATTTGGTTGCTTTTTCTTCTGATGTGTAAGTTTTCTTAAGTTCAGTTATTGCTTTGGGTATTTTGTTGTGGTTTGCCTTTAGTGTTAACTTAAACTTATAATAGCTAATGTTTTTGAATGCTCACAATTGTGTCACACACATCTTCTTAACACAAGCACTATTTTCTTTAATCCTTGCAATATTCCAGTGAGCTAGAGGATATTATTTACATTTTAGAGATGCGGAAACTGAAGGAAAAAATGAGGATCAGTAAGTTGCTGAAGATCACAAAATTGGTAGAAAGGCCTTAATTATTTTACTCTTCAACTTTAGATAGTAAACTCTCCTGTCTTCTAGATGGACATATTGCTCTGATTTTACTTCTGTTAATTTTCCAAAAGGTGCATTCAGGTTGTCTTATTACAATAATTCTCAAACTTAAGCATGATCAGAATCACCTGGAAGGCTTGTTAAACTACAAATTGGTGGGCTTCACCCCTAGCGTTTCTAATTAAGGAGATTGGGGCAGGCTTTATAAATTTGCATTTCCAGCAAGTTCTCTGCTGCGGACGCTGCTGGTCTGGAACAAGTCCGAGAACACCGATTTACTTCATTCCCTTCAGACAGAGGTAAGGCCTTTCTACGTAGCTAATTCCATCCAAATGTAATAAGTTTATATATATCGGGCACAGAAACACAAATGATCTTACCCATATGTGGAATCTTAAAAAACTGAATTCACAGAAGCAGAGGGTACAATGGTGGTTGCTGGAGGGAGGGGATAAAGGTTGGGAAGATGTTGGTCAAAGGCTACAAAATTTCAGTTAGGTAGATGGAATAAGTTCCAGAGACCTATTGTAGGCCAGACACGGTGGCTCACACCTGTAATCCCAGCACTTTGGGAGACCAAGGTGGGCAGATCACCTGAGGTCAGGAGTTTGAGCCAAGCCTGACCACCATGGTGAAACCCCGTCTCTACTAAAAATATAAAACTTAGCTGGGCATGGTGGCAGTGCCTGTAGTCCCAGCTACTTGGGAGACTGAGGCAGGAGAATTGCTTGAACCCAGGAGGTGGAGTTTGCAGGAAGCTGAGATGGCGCCATTTCACTCCAGCCTGGGTGACTGAGTGAGATTGTCTCAAAACAAACTAACAGACAAAAAGAGACCTGTTGTACATCATGGTGATATAGTTAATAACAATGTATTGCATTTTTGAATTGTGAACAAAGTAGATTTTAAGTGTTCTCACAAAAAAACAAGTATGTGAGGTAATGGATATGTTAATTAGCTCTATCTGGTCATTTCACAATGTATATATACATCAAAACTATATGTTGTGTATGGTAAATATGTCATTTTTATCTGCCAATTAAAAATAAGTACTTAGGTTTAAAACTTAAATTTCATTTTCATTATGCAAGTTTCTCTTTTCATCAAGTCAGTACTAGTTCAAAAACCTTACATTGTATCCCAATATCTACTGTATCAGGAGACTTGATTCAGGGTAAAAATGATTTGAGCTTTGATGTTCATAAAGTATGTGATCTTTGGCATGTCATTAACTTGCCTGAGTGTCAGTTTCCGCGTTTGTAACATGAGGAAATCGCATCTGCTTCACAGGAAACTTGTGAAGATTAAATAAGTTAAGTGAGATAATGTATTAAAGAGTAGAATATGGCTTTTATTTGACTTCCAGGTGCTGTCACTATCTGGCCCTCACAGTTAATTCAGCTTTATATCTCACATCCTCCAAAGGGACTTCCGTCCCTGTCAGATTTTCTTCCTCACAGTCCTGTGAATATGCCATTCTGTTCTCCTTGACTTTGCTCAAAAGCATCCATGGACTTTACTTGCTGAGCCATGTGTGGATTTGACATCTTCCAGTATAGCTCCATTTTCTGTTCTTTCTAGGAGCAGAGAAGTTAGCTGAAGTGGGGAAATGACTGTGGAGGTATGGTCTATGTGAAATCACTCAATCACTAGTTCCTGAATCACTGTTCTCGGTCCATCCCTATGGTGGGCACGGAGCATCCCAAAGAAATAAATACGTGACCCCTTCCTGCCCATCTCCTTGTCATTCAAGCAGGGCCAGTAACTGTGCTGCCACACTGCCTACAAAATGTCCCCAGCAGAGTGAAACCTCTAAATACGGGAAATGCTCTCATGTCAAATCTGGCAAAGGAACATCTAAATGGTGAGGAGAATGTGCACAATAGATTTCATATAGATCTAAGTGGGGCATGCGAAAATCATAATGAGAATATTTATCCTTCTTGTCTGCCACCTTACAGATTGATAGATTGAATGTGTCATGAATTTTCCATTATATTTCATTCCTTTTTTTGCTGCTTTACAGATCATATTTATTTTGTATTATATTCTGCTCCTGCAGAGGCTGTACAAATCCTTATTAATCACTAGCAAAGCTGCCCCTTGGTAAATTTCTGGAGATATGTGTCCAAAATAGATGTGTGGCAAATAATATTTTTATTCTTCTCAGATGTATTTTTTTTTTTAGTTTTTATTGTATTTTAGGTTTGGGGGTACATGTGAAGAACATGCAAGATTGCTGCATAGGTACACACGTCAAAAACGATGAATTCGTGTCCTTCGTAGGGACATGGATGAACCTGGAAACCATCATTCTCAGATGTATTTTTTGAAGATAAACTATGGTAGACTAAAGCTCATATTGAGAAAACAGATATTTAATGTGTTTAATAATAAATATAACAAATTGAGTACTTCACTATGTGCCTGGCACTGTGTTACATTTCATTCATGCTGTCATTTACTGCTTGCAACAAATCGGAAAGGTATGATTATTTGTGTTTTACAAATGCAGTAGCCAGTGTTCAGAGAGATTCAGTCAGTGCCAGACACAGCACAGCACTGGAATATCAGACCTAGGTCTGAGGCTGCTTCTGTCACCTCTTGTGTTCTTGGAGGCCTACTTCCTCATTCATAAAATTCACTCTCAAAGTGAATTTGTGAAGGTTAACTATGATAGTGCACGTGAAGTGTAAACACTGGGTTTTGGCCCTTAGAAAGCACTTATTAAACGTTAGCTATCACTACCGAAAGACAGGATTCCGACCTGGATCTTTATCTCCTATGTCCATCCTCTCAAGCTCAAGGTTTTGCTTATTTCTGTTTTCATGCTGAATTAAAATATTACCTAGCAGTTGAGTTTGGCCATATATAAAGCGATCATAGCAATTATCATTTTTGAAATGGAATTGGATGGTTTTTATTCTTTTTGGCCTCTAGGACTGGTGATATAGGACTTCTGACACAATGGTAAAAATAAATTTTTTTTTTATGAGCCTATCTGGAGAATCTCATTAGATATGGAGCAAATTTTAAGGAAACACACCTACAAATTTTAGTTTACAAAAGAGCCCTATGAGTAGAGCTGTGGGAGAGTGTTAGATCTTCATTAAATCTGGTTTCTCCTTATCTTGAGTGCATGTGGCAAGGTCATAGTTCCTTGGCTCCTTTACAAAGAGATGTGGCCACGTAACCAACTCTGCCAGTGGGATATGTGCAGAATATGTGCCATGTAAACCTTCCCCTGGTTTCTTTGCTCTTTTTCTTTTCCAGCTGAACTGCTGACAAGCAGAAGGCCTTGAAAACCACATGTGGAAGATGGCAGGGCCATAGATGGAAAGCACCTGGTCTCTTTGGATTATGCCTGAACAATTGCTATTTTTCCCTTAAAAATACCCAGTGGAATCTGCTTGGGCAAAATGTAACTTTCTTTTGTATTGGGACATTATTTCTTCTGGGATTTGTTTGTTACAAACAAATACAGAAATGTTTCATTAACTTTGGCAGCTATATTAATCACATTGACACTTAACTGAATAAGTACTTCTTGCCTTTTTTATCCCCTTTGAGTTAAGGCGCACCACCTGCAGGAGGAATGAACCAGCTTCTGGCCCCAGAAGATAACCTTGAATCTTTTCCTCCTTTGCCTACCTGCCTTCCCATGAGGATCTTGACACACCTTCTCTGACAATCAGCATATATCCATTAGCTTTTCTCCCCTATCTCAGCTCTCTCCAGGACTATATGAATATTTTACTGTATTAGTACATTTCAGACAAAATTTGAAACACAGTTCAGCATTTCAAATTTTACTGCTTCAAACAGAGTGGAAAAAGTCAGCTGGGAAAACCGAGGGTTAATTCTGGTCCCATTGCTTAATGAACACACAGCCTTGAGCAAGCCTACCTTTCACTTGAACTCACTTTTCTCATCTGGAAAATACGATTAACTTCTGTGCTACTTCTCTCTCAAATTCTTTCAGAATAGACATACAATTTGAGAGTGTTTAAAGAATTAGAAAGTACTCTGCAGGGCATTATAACTTTATATAAAGCAATAATGTGAACATTGAAGTCTTTATAGTAAAATGTAATTACTTAGTCCCATTATGAAAGGCTTCTTTTTGTTTGTGAAAGGCAGTGCATTAAAACAAATTGGTAGACAGCTTTATTTGATCTTTCCTCCACTTGTAGTTGCATGAACTAGTAGCTCCTTGGCATGGTTTTATTATTTACAAGTTTAGGATAGTAATACCCACTTTACAGAGCTGTTATGAGAACTAAATGGGTGCTTGTAAATGGAGCACTGAAAAATATGATTAATATATTTGTAAAACTTGGTGCGGGTCAGATCATTCCAGCATTTGTAACTGTTTGAATGCATATTGCAAATATTTAACAATGGAGATAAGGGAGTAGACAAACTTAATGATGAAGAATTAGAAGTCACAGTCAATTGAAGGTTAGATAAAGCTTCTTAGAAAGTATAATGCCATCAAGTGGGATTTTTTTTTTGTCTGACTTCGAAAATTTCTACTTGATGTTACAAATTCTATGTGTTGCCTAGAACAAATGTTTTGCATAGACCGTTTACTTGTATTGAGGAGTGTGAAGATTTATAGTAGGTATATCTACTGTTGATTAAGTGAGGACTGAAAGCTAAAGAAGAGGCAGGGTAACAGCAAAGAAGATCCTGTCATCATTAACCACATCTAGCCGTTCTTTCCCATTTCAGCTATTTTAAGATAGTTTCTTCAAAGGAATGGTCTCTTGTGGATTAAGCTTAACTATCACATTTAAACTTTTATCCAGCTTCATATGCAAATGCAGACTATTCTCCTTGCTCTATTTATTGCCTTCCCTCAACCACTTTAACAAAATTTGTGAGACCATCACTAATAGCAATAACGATAAGCTTTCACACATTTTAAATTTGAGAAAAAAGCTTTTATAGTATTTACATATTATCCACCAAGTGTAATGGGAAAAATTGGGGTGTGTGTATAAAAGGAAGAATTGTGACTGAGCTGGTATATGTGATGAAAGGGGAAAGAGGAGGAGGAGGATGAAGAGGCGGCGGTGGCGGTGGCTATGGAAGTGGAAATGAAAATGATAGGCCAGAGAAAGATAAAGGAAAACAGGAAGAGTATGGTAAGAAGGGTTTCATCAGGTATCTAAAACTAGCAGGGGATGGAAATACTTCTGTCTATGTGTATGTTTGTCTGTGAAGGACATTTATGTTGTCAGAAACCTTTGTTCTGGATTGAGGCTGCATGTTGAGAGACTTCCTGTGTGACATTTATGGGAATATGAGGTTATTTTTCTTTACAAATAAATGTTTGAATTATCCTAACATGTCTGAAGAGATTAATGGCTTATGACTAATTCTATGTTATTGAAGGGAAGAAATAGGGAAGAGAAATGAGATCCGGAAGTAATCTCCAAATTTCATTTTAACCTATAGTTTCAGATGGCAGAATTGCTAATAAATAGCAGAACTGATGGACTGAGTGGTGCCTAATACATCTCCTAGAAAAGGAACTAATTCAATCATGAATGGCCAAAATCAGTGAGCAATAGAGATAATGGAGGGATCAAAGGGGCTTGGAATAATATACACTGTATAATTATTGATGCTTAACTGATTTTCAACCCATTCTTTTTTCAATCTTGGACAGTTAGAAGTAGAGGAAAATACTTTCCTACTGTCTCAGGACTAAATATGGCTCCTTATATCCTATCAGATACTCTTTGGAGTCACCAGTTGGATGTCTTTTTTTCCCCTACTTTCTTTGGCTACTTTCCTAAATAAACAGTCTTAGTAAACCTGGATACTCCATGTAAGAAAAATGGATGTGCTGTGGTCAAGAATAGGCTGAGGCAGACATCCAGTCCAGCATGACTCTGTGAGTTTGGAGCACAGGCACACACTCGTTATGTAACCATGCCACGTATGGCACATTAGGTCATCACCCACGTGAGCCCATGCTTGGCTCGGAGCCACCATTGCCTATAAAGGGTATAACTACCCTGCTAATGGTGCAACTGAGGCCACCTTTCTGACAACCAAGTGGGCTATTCAACAGGCACAAGCCCTGTGGGTAGTTGATCGGGGTGCCCATTTGCATCGGATATGCATGTAACCACAGATGGTTTCAGTTGGGGCCTGTGACCGCACATGAAGCACTTGAGGGTACCAGTAGGCTTTTGGTCCTAACTGTGGAAAGGAGCCGAGCTCTAGTATTCCTTGATAGAGAAACATCTAGCAGCTGTATATGCCACCCTTGAGGCTTGTGAGAGTGTAACAGGACTGGCTGCAGTCATTGAGCAGATCACTTACCTGATAGCAGGATGGGTATGTTCATGGGTAACAACACCCCAGGCTGGGACAGTGCAGACATCCACTTTGCCAAAGCAGGGCACCTACTTAGAGTGGGGGAGTACTCTGAATATGAATCTTTTAGCAGCAGAGTTTCAAGAGGTCCTGAGACCTATAGTCCTAATATAAAATAAGGCCACTGGGCCTGAGGCACCTTTTGATCTTGAGCCTTCACCATTTAAGTAAGGGCATTCCCCCATTCCTGATGGGGCATCGTACACAGATGGGTCTAGTTGAGGTGCTACTGCTACTTGGACCACTGTTGCAGTCCAACTTGTACTGATACCATATGGTTTGAAACCAGTTGTGGACAAAGTAGTCAATGGATTGAACCCAGAGCACTGTGAATGGTGATCACCAAGGAGATGACATCTGTGGTAATCTGTATCAATAGCTAGGCAGTTTATTGAGGCTTACCCTTGTGGTTAATTACCTGGAAGTTAGAGAAGTGGCTAGTCACTGACCCATGTGGAGCCAGGCCATGTGTCAAGACCTATAGGAGGACGCATGACCTTCTCTGACCAGGTATGGGGATGAACAGTAACCTGTTGTTGCCTACCCCAAACCCCTCAAGGGAAGGAAATAAAAACCTGGGTTAATGGATAAAGCAACACTGGGGTAACATCACTGTGGGGTAGTCACCTGCCATAACCTGGAGTTGTTGCTCCCTGTATTACTGTTGTGGCCTCTGAGTTCAGGGTTCCACCTGCTGGCACATCTCCCCACTAGAAAAATTACCTCAGCCTAGGGGGTGGGATGTAAGGCCTATGTGTTGGAACTGTGTGTTAGACCTGTGTGTCCAAGGCCTCTGTCTCCCTTGGCCTATGGGATAAAGTGTTAGGAAAATGGATGCGCTGTGGTCAAGAATAGGCTGAGGCAGACATCTGGTTCTGCATGACTCAGTGAGTTTGGAGCGCAGGCACACAACTCCGCTCACTACGTAACCATGCCACTAGAGGCACATTAGATCATTACCTATGTGAGCTTGTTCTTGGCTTGGAGCCACTGTTGTCTGTAAAAGGTCTAATTATCTTGCTGATGTTATACATAACAGCTTGTGCACAGGCTCTTGTCCAGGCTTGCTCATGCTCAGGCTCACTTGTGCCCAGAGAGAGAGTAAAGTCATGTTGAAACTGTCTACAATTCCTCAAGTGTTTTTCCAGCTCTCCGCCACTCACCCTCCACCTCCTCTTGGATCTCAGTTAGAACCTGATACTCGGTATTTCCCTGCTGCATCTTTGCTTCATCAGAAATCTTTTTCCGAGTCCTTATAAGTCTTCCTATTCCTTAAAGACTCAAATAATTCTTATCTTCTCCATGAAATCCTCTATATGCCAATATTTGTCCACTCTTAAATTTTGAAGCTGGGCCATCCCTTTTGGAGTTACAGGTATTCCCTATCTTCATGCCTAGTCCTCCTGGTACTTTCAGGAAGGAAGAATGACAAGAGCCTCAAGTCCACGATTTCCTCAGTCTAAGCTCAACTCTTCTTTCATCGATGGAAATCCAGTAGTCTAGGGAGAGTTTCTAAGTCTCAGCCTTTCCTGTCTCCCCATCACTTCTTCCCCCACGGTCTCTGTTTATATATATAACACTTTTCTGCCTCAGTTTTACTGCTTAGAATTTTAGTTTCCTGCTGGGTTTACATTCCCACACTGTGTTTGGAGTCTGTAGAACTCATCTAGATCATGCCAGTCCCTTGGTCTCGCTGTCTGAGATGCTAAGTGTATTTTTTTGGCTACCTCATTGCTCTTCTGTGAAATGAATGATCTGCCAGAATTATTTTCCACTTAGCTTTAACTGGTACTTAATTTCTAGTCTCCAGCTATCACTTATTCCTCTGTTTGCTACCTGTATGACCATTGGAAAGTTATTAAATCTTTTTAAGCTTTACTTTCCTTGTGTGGAAATTGACATAGTGCTAATAGCTAGTCTGCAGGACTGTTGTGAAGATGAAATTCATTAATCTCTGGAACATCGCCTGCCACATAGTAAATGCTCAAAACTATTAGTGGTCATTGTTTTTCTTCTTAACACCATTATTACTGTGCCATTTTGGTTGAAGTATAGTCTCCAAACTAAAATCTCTGCTTGAGTTACATCTGAACTTTCGATACCATTGAACACTAATAACTGCTCTTTAGCTAGGTTCATTTTTCCTGCCTCATTCTACTCTGAGTCTTTTCCTTTGCTCTAGGTTGGATCTGCCTCTTACTTGTGTGTTCTTGAGTCCCGACACTATAGGCCTTTGATATTTTGTTCTTAAGGCACTTAGTACACATTGGCTTAAAACTCACTCATTTGTTTTTTCTCTTCTGCTAACTCATATGCTTTTTACAGTCAGAGACCTCGTCATTTACACTCTTGTATCTCCCAATATGTCTTAAAAGTGGAAGGCTCTTAGCACATATATTTTGAATAAAATATATTTTATTCAAATAAAATGTGCTTGCACCCAGAGAGAAAGTGATGTCAAAACTGTTTACGATTCCTTGTTTTCCAGCTATCCGCCACTTACCCTTGGATCTCAAGGGGAGTCTCTATGTGGACTACCAAAGATCGTCAATATAGAATATAATTCACATCTTTAAAGTTTAAGCCCTCAGTGCTTCAAATCAAAGTAGCTATTAGAAATAAAGATTTTTATTTCTACTTCTAGGTTTATTTCTACTTTTAGAAACATTGTCTATAAATTACCAATTTTCAATACCTTAGAAAAATACAGTTAAATTAATTTCAATAAATATATATTATTTCCTATAAGCTAGCCATTGTAGTAGGCTTTGGTGATAACAAATAAAAAGCAGACTCAATCATTATCCTTTGTCGTTTAAGATAAAAAAAATTAAGATGTGGGTTCAAATTCTTAGATGTGTTTATTCAGTCAGTCGTCCAGTCATTTAATAGTTACTTGAATGCCATTATGTTCCTCATGGGGCAACTGAAGAATTATTCCTGGAACATGACACAGGGATTCACCATCAAGATGCTCAAATCTAGCATACATAATGCTGTTACCCTTTACACTCTCACACCTATTTTTTGCACATTAAAAAATCCTAGGGGACAGGTATAGCCAACACAAGTAGACCATATTTTCAAATAAGAAAATTAAGAATTAAAGGGATTAAGCGATATGTCCAAGATTATATGAGAAGGCACATTTCTATAACACCAAATAATCAGGCAGCATATTAGATGCAACCATGTGAAATTCACTTTTTTATGCATCAAAACTGGTTGAATATTGTTATTTTCATATGGTTTAATAGAAACAAAGTCTATGTAGTTTCACAGGGACATGGAAAGCATCGTGGAGGTAAAATTTAATGTAGATATTGGAGAACGAATATAATTTTATTGGAAGAGGGTAATCAAACAAAAGTGAATGAGGTGTTTGGCAGAAGTTATCCAATTTTATCTGAGGAAACTTTAGATGGGCCATTTTGCTAGTTGGTTGACAATGAAAATGTGGAAATATCAGGTTCAGGTTGTAGGGGTCTTAAAGTCTTATGGAAAGCTCGTATGTTTGTTAGCTCTTGGAGAGACTTTCTAACTTTGGAATAACAACATGGAAGCTCTGAGCTAGCATGGATGTTGATGGAAATGCATACATGTGTAAGCATGCATATGCAGATGCACCAGGTGAGGCAACGTGGAGAAACACGAGTTGGAGAGCTTGTTAGGAATCAGGGTCAGAAGTTCAGGGCCAAGTATAGGTTAGTAGTGGTCCTGGGAGGTGGATGAAAGGATATAATTGAGAGCCAGTTCATGTGAAGAATCAAGATAATTTGGTAATGGATTTTGTGTAGTGATTAGTGAGAGAGAAAAATCAAAGATGATTCCTAGGATTCAAACCTGGAATTCAAACCTGTTTAGTTACTAAAAGAGTAACTAAACAAAGTGGAAAGTTAGGAAGAGGAGCGTGTTTGGGAAAGGGAAGGTCATATGATGAATTCAGTATTAGAATTTGAGCAGCCAATGTTCAATTAAAAGAATCTGAAAGGTAGCTGGAAATATGGGTCATAGCTCTGTAGAGGTTAGGAAGAGAGTCAAACTTGTAATGATTGAAATTGTAGCACTAATTGCGCTCATTGAAAAAGGTGGCATTTTACAGGATGGCAGCCAAGGATAAAAACTTAAGAATGCCTAGATTTGAGGGAAACATACAGAAAACACAGGCAGGCCAGCAGACAGAGTGGGGACATTCAGAAAAGGGTCATGATAGAAGCAGGTTTGTCAAGGTGTAGTGATAGCTGATCCTACTAAATTGCCTTAGCAGATTGAGTGAAAATGGGGGCAGATAAAAGGCCATTTAGTGAGTATTTGGCAAGCAGAAGATTAGAAGTGACCCTCAAAGTTTCCTTTTTCCTGCATATTAGTTCCAGTGGAAAACATAATGCTAAGGTTTAGAAAATGAATGGTGAAAGAGAGAAAGCAAGGAATGTAGGTTAGCATGCAAAATGGCCAGTTTTTAAGATCTGGGAGACTAAAACTGTTGGAAGAAAGTTGGGCTGACCAATGCTTCTTATTTAATTATTTTGGAAGTTAACTTTGGAATGTGTTTCTTTATATATTCAGGAAAGAGTCAAGATTTTATCAAATTTGGCAGAGATTAGATTAAGGTTTGTGAAGTTATTTAGAGATAGAGATAGTATGTTCTCTGAAAAGCTACTTTTCCTTATGAACATGCACGAAATAAATGAAATGAAGTAGCAGGTATGATGCTAGAAAAATGAGCTCCTGAGAAGTCAACTGCTGGGCCATACCTTTCTAGTGAAGCCCTTTACCCTTCTTAATAGCTTTCCCCTTTCCCCTATGGCTATGGGTTATGCATTGTGTGTGTGTGTGTGTGTGTGTGTGTGTGTGTGTACGTGATGAGGTTTTGATCTTGTCGCCCAGGCTGAAGTGCAATGGCATGATCTTGGCTCACTACAACCTTTGCCTCCTGTGTTCAAGTGATTCTCCTGCCTCAGCCTTCCAAGTAGCTGAGATTACAGGCATGCACCACCATGCCTGGGTAATTTTTATATTTTCAGTAGAGGTGGGGTTTCACTATTTTGGCCAGACAAGTCTCAAACTCCTGACCTCAAGTGATCTGCCCACCTTGGCCTCCCAAAGTTCTGGGATTATAAGCATAAGCCACCATGTCCGGCCAAGTTATGCCTTTTTTAACAGTAATTTAGAGATGCTGCGTTATTAAAAGAATGCTATTATATGATCAAAGCAATGAGGGAAATATAAGACTTTTTTCTGTGTGATTTGTAAATTATTAGTTACTCTATAGTAACATGAAAATAATTCACTCAGGTTCTGTTAGAAAAGTTTGTATATGTACATATATAATTTCATGCATATACATATTAATTTTGTTTAAATTATAACCAATACATGAACCATAAGTGCCTTGCTCTATTGTTAATGAAAAATGGTAAAGTTAACAATTTAGAAAGCTTTCCTCCATGTTGGAAAAGAAGGTGTCTGGAACCAGAAACAAACTAACATTTTGTTCAAAACTATTTTTCTGCTATTAATAGGACAATGTCACTTCTGTGTTGAATAATATTTAGCACAATAATACTCTCGTGAAAAATGGATCTAAAATGAAATCATAGTATTAGCACAGGTTATACACCAGGCACTGTTCCAAGAAAGTTAGATTAGATATATTAACTGGCCTATCCTTCCAACATTCTCATGCAGTAAACACTATCATCACTTTACAGATGACAAAGATAAGAAGAGATTACTTTGCTATAGTCAGGAGAGCTGCAATCTGGACAGTCCAGCTTGAGAATTCTTCGCTTAACTCATTGCACCATGCTACATCTAAGCATCATCAACATTCTTCAACTAAAAAAAAAAAATCTGCTCACAATTATCTCACAACAGGAAGCTGATCATAAGTAATTTGGGTGTGACTGCATCTGGACTCATTCTATAAAGGTGGATCCAGAGTGGACAAAAGAGTGTACTTTCTTTGGAAATAAATGGACTGTCAACTCTAAACTCCTTATCTTGGAAGGTACTTTTTTATACTAGGAAAAAAGAGCATATCAACAAAAACTCCCCTGGAAATAAAGGAATTAAGTTTCTCTGGATCCTGTGTATCACCACAAACCCTGTAATGATAATTGTGTATCTTCACCACTGCATTTCACTGTGGAAGACTTGGACTTCATTGCAGTACTTTCCCGGTTTCATTACCTGCTCATTAGCTAAATGATAAAATCCCAACCAATGTAACAGATATGGACATAGATGCCCTGCTCTGTGTGTGGCAAATGAAGGACAGTAAACATATGGGGAAAGTCACACCTGAGTACTCCAAAGTGGTAGGACAAGCAGAAGCCTGTCGAGAGGACGGAAGATGATGATGCAAAGGGCAGTTACTCAGTAGTAGGGCACCGTGCAGGAGCCAGGACTCTGGAAAACTTCAATTCTAATACCTGATTTGCCTGGTTTAATTCATTGATTTACTCAACAGCCCCATTGCCTGGGGAAGGAAGGGATGAGGCTGAGTTGACTATAGTTTCCCAAGTTCTTAAGGCAGTAAAGCTTGTTAAAACTTTCTAGTAGACTAAGAAAATGATGGGCCGAACTATGAATAGTTCAAAAAATCTGACTTTCATTAATGTTTTTACCTCTATTCCATGGGAAATGCCCCTCTGCCACATACACTCTGTCTTTGATAGTCTGTGTTTTATAGGTTGGAGAGGGACTGTTAATCCTCCTGCCAGTTACATTGTTGTCTTAATTCTAAATTCCAGGAGGCCAGAGGCCAGGTTCCTGTGCATGCTATTTTACAGCATCTGTTGTAAGAGACTGACTAAGCAATGGGGGAGACAGGTGTGGAGCTGGGCCTTGTATTAATGTGGTAATAAAAAGCAGAGGGTACATGGAGGGATATTCATAGGAAAAAATGGTCTTTTTGAGTCAATATAAATTGTCTGCAGAATATGATACACCATTTAGAGACATTACACTTTATTCTAAATATTCCACCTCTTGATGTTTCGGTCCTGGTTTGGCAAACTTTCTGTAATGGGTCAGGTAATAAATATTCTAACTTTTGCAGGCCATATGGTTTCTGTAGTGACCACTCTGACCTAGTAGTATGAAAGCTGCCATTGAAAACACACAGAGTGTAGCTGTGTTCCAATACAAATTTGTGTACCAAAGCAGGTGGTGGGCCAGATTTGATACTAAAGCCAAAGTTTGCAGACTCCTGGTTTAGTTCATACACATTTACACTCATACATATGGGGACTGAAAAACAGTAAGTTCTCACTGAATCTTTTTTCTTAAAATATTTCTTACTTGATCTGACTTCTGATTTGACTTCAGGTTCTCATTCATATATTAAACATCTGCTTGGTCAGTGCTATCATCTGTCAAGCATTGTACTAAACATATAAGGATAAGGAGAAAAAGTAGTTTCTGCCCTCAAGAAATTTACTGGCTAGTGAAGAAGATGAGTAAATATGATAAATATAAATCTTCTGTATTATGGTCCAGAAGAGCTTTATGCTCAGCTATAATAGGCCGACAGAAACAGACACTTAGTCACTATTTTCTTTCTTGAGAAAGAGATAACTGAAGGGAGGCTTCAAGAACTTTTGGAATTTGGGAGCTAACCAGAGGAAAAAAATAGATGGAACATATATGAATGGAGCTGGGGTGGGGGAAACTGGGAGAGGAGCTATTGCTAGGAAACAGACCATAATGGACTTTGTATGTCTTTCTAAAGAGCTTACTTTTCTCCTGAGGGATAGGGTCATGTTTAGTTAAAATGACATTTCTTCCACTAAGATCTTCCACAAATTTTCTATGCATCTGTTGTCTCTTTTTGTGCTATATTATCTTCTGCCTTGTGTTATAGTTACCTTGTATTTATCTTCCTCCTATTTTATTCAATTTCCCTAGGAAAGAGAACTGTGTCTTACTCTAATTAGCATTGTCTCCTAATCTATAGATTCAGTCCCTGGCTGGGTCTTGGACCTTGCTTATTACCTGTATTTGATTCCCACTTGGGTCTTTTCTCCCCCTCCCTCTATCCCGGCGTCAAATTTGTCCATTTCAATCTTGTTCCTTATTGCCAGGACTGAGACCCCCTCCTGACAGTTAGTTATGACTCTTGAATGATGGAGATTGACCAGTTCTGTTAAGAATAGTGTTACAAGAGGAAATGACTATATTAACTGGCAATAGATTCTCAGATTAGGTGAACAGTGAATGCCAATTTAATGGGACTTTGAAGAAGTTCTTAGTGCTTTCCTTTGTAACTATGTGCTTGTAAAATAACTCATTCTCGGTGAGGAAAAAGAGTGAAAAGTGGTACTTCTGTGGTTATTTTCTACATGGTTCTGAGCAATGGAAATAGGCTGTTAAAGTTCCAACTGGGGGAAATATGGAGGAAATGGTTAGTGATGGTGTACCAGATTCATAAAATAATTTGGAGAGAAAAGTTGTGTGAGAACACAAAGCATTGAACTAAATTCATGAAACAATATTGAGTGCTAAGTCTGAACCACATATTGCAATATAGTTTCAATCTAGAAATGATTATCAGAGCTAGGTCTCCTGCCATCAGGGAGCTTGGGTGTAGTCCCCTTATCCAGAGAGATTAGATGGTATTCACCGTCAGGAAGAAGAGCTGTTGTTGGCTTTAAAAAAATCTCTAATAACCATAAGGTCCCACGGCTGAAGATGGCCTCTGCCCACACTTTGGGATGAGGGCCAACGCCTCTGTGAATATACTTAGTCATGATTATAAACTAAGAACTGCTAGAGATGTTCTTGGACTAAGAGCTAGACATAGAAGCAATTAGTGAAAAATTAACAGTGACTTCTGGAGAGCCCAAGACTCAAGATAGCTTTTTCGAGGCAAAGATGGTGACCAACGTCACTATAGCACAACTATTTGGTGGGTGCTATGATCCGAACGTTTATGACCCCAAAACTGACAGGCTGAAGCCTAATCCCCAGTGTGACGGTATTGGAGGTGGGGCCTTTGGGAGGTAATTAGCCATGAGGGCAGTGTCTTATGAATGGGATTATTATCCTTCTAAGAAGAGAAAGAAACCAGGTCCTTCTTTCTCCCCTTCCTCTCTTTCCCCCTTCCGCCTCCCTCTGCCCTGTGGGAATATAACCAGGAAGATGGCCCTTATGAGGACTTGAATTGACTGGCACCTTGTTCTGGGACTCCCCAGCCTTCCGAACTGTGAGAAATTTCTGTTGTATAAGCTGCCCAGTCTATGGTAATTTACTACAGCAGCCCAAGCCAACTAAAACAAACTTCAGTCCAAAGAAGGAGAAAATTACTGTTTGCCTACTGTGGGAGACTATTTTCCAAAAAGGGCTGTCCTACTTGCTCTTCTACAGTGATACTTGAGCTACTGTCTTGTTGATAGTGGGAGTCTGATTCTCCTACTCTGACTTTAGAAGGGCCTGCTGTAACCAATAGAATGTGGTGAGAGTGGTGCTATGTGGCCTTTGAGGCTAGGTAATGAAAGATGCAGCCTCTGTCTAACATTGTTATACTTCTGCTTGAAGCCTTGAGGTACCACATCAAAAGTTTGACTACCCTGAGGCTATCATGCCCTTTCCAAACACCCAGCTCTCAGAATCCATGCACACTGTGATATTGGCTGTTTAATACCTTTCAGATTTAGCTGATTTTTTTTTTTTTGAGACGGAGTTTCGCTCTTGTTACCCAGGCAACCTCTGCCTCTTGGGTTCAAGCAATTCTCCTGCCTCAGCCTCCCAAGTAGCTGGGACTACAAGCACGCACCACTATGCCCAGCTAATTTTTGTATTTTTAGTAGAGACGGGGTTTCACCATGTTGACCAGGAGGGTCTTGATCTCTTGACCTCGTGATCCACCCGCCTCAGCCTCCCAAAGTGCTGGGATTATAGGCGTGAGCCACTGCACCCTGCCTGAGCTGATCTTATACAGCAATAGAACTGGAACACCTACTCTGTGTCAGGCACAGAGTGCTTAAGCTTTTATATACATTATTTTGCTGAATCTTCACATCAGTCCTTAATGATTAGTCTTGTTTCTTGAGTTTTCTAGATAAGAAAATAAAAAAGGAGAGAAGTTCAGAAATGTATCTGCAATTATAGCCATGAAGATAAAGAATGAAGGTTCAAATCAAGGTCTAGGCAACTCCTACACATATAACCCCTGGTAATATTAAGGAGTGTTTCCAGGCTATGATAAGAATTACCTGGTAATGCTAATGTCCAGGATCCACCTTAATTCTGCAGAATCACCCTAAATAAAACTCGGAAGATTTTTTTTTTTTTTTTTTTTGAGACAGAGTCTTACTCTGTTACCCACGCTGGAGTGCAGTGGCATGATCTCAGCTCACTGCAACCCTCCGCCTCCCAGGTTCAAGCGATTCTTGTGCCTCAGCCTCCCAAGTAGCTGGGGCTACAGGTGCGTGCCATCACACCAGGCTAATTGTACTTTTTAGTAAGACAGGGTTTCACCATATTGGCCAGGCTGGTCTCGAACTTTTGACCTCGTGATCCTCTCCACCACATAAACTGAACTATATTCTATAAATAATATTGTAGTCTTTTAGTAAGGCAACTGTGGAAGACCACACCCAAAGTGTTTGGCAAAAAGTAAGTGATCGTTAAGTGAGTGCTAAAGTGAATAGGCTTTTGCAAATGATCTAACCCTCCCCACTCAAGTGTGTGATCTATGAATCAGCAGCAGAGACATCAGCTAGGATTTGTTAGAAACACAGACTCTCAGGCTCCATCCCAGGCCTATTGAATCAGAATGTGTATTTTAAACAATATTGCCAGGTATTTTAGATTTTCATTAGAATGTAAGGAACACTGATTCAGCTGACTTTGGTACTCATTTAGGACAACTTTGCAGCCATGGGACAGTTGGTCTGTTTGCTACTGAATTCCCCAATGTATTACTGTAAAAAAAATAAAGAAATCCTAGGAGAATGACTCTACAACATGGAAATTGAGTCTTCAGTTCAGGCATTTTGGAAGCTGTAAATGTAGACAGTATGAGCTGAAGCCTTGTGATTACATACTGCACTAATGAAAGTTCAATTCTGCTATTAGTGCCTTGCCTGGAAAATTATTTCCCAGTTCTTTCCCAGGCACTTCTATTGAGCAATCCCTCAGGAAGAAAGTGGTTTTATAGATGTAGGGTTTGTAAAGGGAATCAGCAACCATCCTACTATTTTATTTTCAAGAATGATAAGAGCATTCTATTTAATCTATTTATCTACACATCTTCTTAGATACAATTGGTTTATACACAGTAGTGTCTGTCTGCTTATGTTATTGGAAAGTGTTAATTGAAATGTTAGTGATCCCACTTTTATCTTCTAAAAATAGCTGCAAAGTCTGTGAAATGGTGACCAAAACACCTCTTCCCGGAAGTCTAGAAAGAAAAAAAATAGGCATTGCTTCTCAGATTTACCTCATTTATAGTTAACGAACCTGCAGCGCTGATCTATAATTGGAAACACATGTTACTTGAAATCCATTCGTTACCACATGTGGTCTTTAACACCAATCTTGTGCTCCAGCCAGGAGGGTTCAACAAGCTACTGCAGCTTAGTTCAATCTACGCCTCCTATGATTCATATTATCGTGAGGGCGGAGCTGGGGACAAGGTGAAGGCTGCAGCTAGGGGAAGAGAAACACTGAAAGTCCTCAGAGTTTTCTTTGCTTAATTAAATTACACTTTGTAACCAGCTTTGTTAGATTTCCCAGGCAACACCATCACACTTCCTCCAAGAACTTCCCTGTGGCCTCAATCATTGAAAAGTCCCACAACCTACATCATCACAATGAGCTGAAAATATATTTTAGTTTAGTTGAGTTCTTTTTTAAACTCCTTTGGTAAATAATCATTTCGTGGATGACAATTCGTCTTTGGTAATCAGATCATATGTTTAGCTACATTTTCTTACCATTAATTAAGTTTAACTCAGAGAAATAAATGAGTATCAGGCCCATTAAAAATTTTTTTCTGGCAGTTCAAATGGGGCTCAGCCAGCCACTATTATGTATAGTATTTCTCCGTGTACTGGAAGAATATCATCATTTCCCAGCCTTCTCTAGACTAGGTAATTCCAATTTCTGTTACCATTTCTCACAGGTATCATTTTCCTTCCTTTTAATCATCATTATGTCTATCCCCTGAGCTATATTCTGTATTTTTTTAATAGATGTAGAACTCAAGGGGAGATGTTATATTTCATAGGGTTCTGCCCATATGAAGAATAATGGAATGAAATACCTTCTTGGGATTCATTCAGGAAACATAATTTCTATATTAAGTATGAATTCTTATTGTCATTTAAAGAAATAAATTATACCAGGCACAAAACCAAATTCCATGATATAAATAACATTAATAGTTATATCTTTTGGGGCCATTACGGGTACACTAAGAATGGTCAACTCCAGATATATTTGAAATGGGTGAACAGGAAGGTGGCATCAATGTATTAAGATCAGAAATTCCAGCCCTCTAATTAGTGAGCTCTATGACCTTAGAACTAGCATGTTAAGACTACCAGAGGCTGCATGATGAATAAAGGACTGAATAGACAGAATTTTTATATCATACAGAGAAGTCGTTTTCAAATTTGCTATATAAGTCATTTTAAAAAGATCATTTTCTGAGAATGACCCAAGATATAATAAATCAAAGTTGCTGGTGGTGGGAAGGGGAAGGGGCTGGGAATCTGTATTTTTCTGAAGACTTTCTGGGGATTGTTATGACTGAGTGATACTGAGAATCATGTCCAATCTCAAAAGTCTCTTCCAATTTTCAGTTCCTATGTTCTAAAATACCTTTTCTTCCAGGGACTCAGTTTTCCTCAAGAAAGAGCCTTGACCTTCTGAACTTGAAGGTTTCTGCCAATTCTAGTTTCCAGGAGTCCATGTTTCTTCTGGTATCTTCCATGCTTCCCAATGATGTTCTTTTTTCAAGGTGCCAGTGACCTCACATTGCCTTGTCACAGTCTGTGGCATTTGCCACCTGAATCTGTTCTTCCTACAAAGTGCCTCCCGATGCTGGCTCACCTTTTTTTACTTTTGCCTCAAAATATACTGATTCTGGATGTCATCCCCTTGACAAGGTAACAAGTACACTTTAATAGAGCTCTTACGGAGATAACACTAAAACAAAGGTCTAGTGGTGGACATTTAACCCCTTTGGCTCAATGATAGAGAGATTTTTTTATTCCTCTCAGATCTTCTTGTAAAGCACAGTACTGGACTCCAACCCAAGTACTTACATATTTTTCATGTTTAACTTTAGGATTAAGCCAGTGGCCTAAGATCTGAATTACCAAATTGGAATTCCAGAACAATAATATAATTATCTATTATGAAATAGTCTATTCTTTCCATGGGAAGATGTATGCTGTAGAAGTACTAGTCATTATTTGATGAGATTTCTTTTTTATTTGTGCCAGGGAAGGGTAAAAATTTCCAGGTTTTTAGGGGTCAAATGGATGGTTCCTTGCTTTTTCTCTTACTTGGTATTTCATCCAAGAAGCCATGAGGAAGAAATTAAAAACTCATCAACAAACCAGCGTGAGGGCTGGAATGGTAAAAGCTTTCATCTGTTAAATACTACACTGTTGTGTAACCCCTTTTAAACTCTTCTGCTCGGTAGATTAATTTGTTACCAACTTGGTTCTGAGCAATGGGGATTCTTGAGAGGACAGCTGTCTCTATCGCCAGTGAGCAAGAATGGGATCGCATAAGCAAGGTATGTGTCAGTAGCCCAGGCAGCTGATACGGTAGAGCATTAGCTTCCCTTTTGACGCCTGAGGCAAGCAAAGGCTTGATCAAGCTACCTAACTCAGCTTCCTACCTGCTCCTGTCACCTTGCTTCTCTCACAACACACAGAGAATTCTCATTCCCTGTTTTTTGTTTTATTGTTGTCTGATTATCTCTACCACAATGTAAACTCTCAGAGGCAGAGTTTGCTCACTTTCGTATCTCTAGCATTTAAAACAGTGCTTGCTCCATGGTTAAGTGCCCAATTAATATTTGTTGAACAAATGAATGAGTGAACACTTTCATACAAATTCTAATGAGTAGATGTATTATTTAAGGCATTGAATATTTGTGATCTGTATTGTGATAAACTGTGCTAGTTCATATTTGCTTTGTGGGGCTCTCTTTGTAGGGCTCTGGCAGAATGCAAACTGATAAGGGGATAAGTAGCAAGGGTATAGGGTAGATGAATTCAGAAGGAGGCTCTGGGCTCTGTCATATATATCTCATGGCATGGCCAAGATATCTAGACTATTCCCTCTCTAACTTTCTCCAATTTCCTGGTATGCTATATTAGTGTATGTAAATATGTCTTACACTTTCAGTTTCAAGCTCATGCTTATCTACTCCCATGACTTTACTTATCTCTATTCCAACTTTCATTCATCTTCTGATGTCTAAAGCTATTTTAATCAACTGCTCAATGGCACCCTCATCTTGGTGCCTCACTGGCACCTCAAATACAACATGCCCCACATGGTACACTTCATTGCTTCTTCCCCATCTGCAGTTTTCTCCCAGTAGCCTCTATCTCAGTGTCCTGCCAGATTCTCATTAAGAAACCCTGGAGTTATCCTAATAACCTCCTTTTTCTTTATCTCTCACATTCAATTACCAAGGTCTCATCCATTTTCTGACTTATTTGACTTTATCATCTTTTTATTCTCATTTCTACCATTTTAGTCCAGACCACCAATATCCTCCTTTGGACTATTGTGATAACTAATCTCTTTTCACAGTCGTCGTATCCCAATCTATTATCTGTGGGATGTTCCTGTGGCCTATGAGATTTTACCAGATCTGGTGCTTGCTGACTTTTCTGATAGTTTATACTGCTTTTATCCTTACAGTCTACTCCACAGCCACCGTACTCTTTACTGAGTTTTGTGAGCAAAACTCTCTCACACTTCAGGACCTCAGTCGATAATCTCATTGGCTTTATGACTAGCTAAGTCCTACTCCTCCTCCTTATGGCCACTTGAAAGGTTTCATGGAATAGTCCTCTATGATTTCCAAGTTCGGCTAGATTGTCCTGTTAGATGCTCTTTTAGCATTTCATACTTCTCTTTTGCTTCACTCATCATTCTTAAAATTACTTGCTCAGTATTTGTCTTCCTCACTCCTTGACACATAGTCAGTGCTATATCATACTGAAAGAATAACATCCCCTTCTCCTTCCTTCCACAATTGATATATGATTTATTCTCAAGTTATAAAATGTTACATTTTTAGGGAACTCTAGACCCAATAAGTCCACCTTAATCCATTCTTTGTGTTTCATTGCATTTTGTAGAAATGTCTATCAAAGCATTTATTACATTGCATAATAATTTCTTGTTCACAGGTCTGCTTTCCTGGACTACCAGCAATTTGAGAGTAGGTTCACATTGTTACTTATACTTTATATGCCTGGCACAGTGTCAGCATTATTAGAGATGACAAAAGATTTTGCTAAATAGATGTATGAAGAAACTTCCCTGAGACGGAGAGTAGAAAAAACTATTTGTTTGTAGCCTACTGGTTTCTTAGTTTTCAAGATACTGAAGTTATTTAGGGACTTTGATTTTATACTAAATAACTAAATAAGTACTCATCCTCTGTTTCTGGAATTCAGTTTTATTTTCTATATATTGGTATTACCATAAATAAGGAAAGCAAGTATTTTTTCACTGCATCTTTTTTTTTTTTCCAGAATTGCTTGGATCAGAACCTACTTTGTATAGATGAGTAGTTTATTGAAATGCTTTCCTTGGTCAAACCAAAGTAGAACAGCCTTGTTTTTTAAAGGATTGTTCAAAGGCCCAGGATATTAAAGTAGTTTTCTTTCCGAATGAATTCCGAAATGTTTTCAGTTCTACCTTGCCAGACGGTCAGTGTCATTCAGAGCTCAAAAGCAGTGGTGACTCGGTTTTAATCTCACTTATAAAAAATAGGTGGGCCTCACTTTTTCTGCCAAGCAAATGATTCTTATATACTAGGGAAGTTTATAATTGTAAGGTTTTTTATTTGTTTGTTTGGTAACGTTTATTTGAACTTTCTTTATTTAATATATGATGCCAAGGCTTTGAGGAGTTGAGTTGCCTTTGGCCACGAATTAAGTAATGAACATTATGGCTACTGTCACCCAGGGGTTCTGATTTCTGGTTTATACTCTTTTCTCTACACCATCACTCCCACTATGCAGACTTGCCTTACAGAGGCCGATGGTGACTGAGAGAATGTTGGAACAACTGTGCTCAGCATCAATGTCATTGGAAATAACAGTGCTGTCCTCCCCTAGCCAAGCAGTAAATAGCCTCCAGTGTTTGGAAACAAAATGGCTATTTCTAGTAGAAATGCTGCCTGAGATTAACCAAGAAAAAGCAGAGTGTCCTTTCAAATCCTCCCTTTCCTTTCTCTCTCTCACACACAAACACACACACCATGTATCGTTCTTTCTCAGTGGGTCATATTATAATAAATCTGAAAGCAAACAGTGTCTTCCAGTGTTTATTTAATTGACTAGGTCTTTACATTCATATCTGAGGTGGTGGCTAGTTAAGATAAATTGTGATGTGGAATTCATGTATGGATGAGAGTGCTTGCTTTACGTACCAAGATAAATGCCAGACTGAAATAATACCTTAAGGTCAGCTAGGCTGAAGTATGTAAATGGTAACAGATTTACATTTCCATTTTTATAAAACCCTGCTAATAAGACACATTTAAAGCCTAAAATATCACACTCAGCAATGAAGACATTAATTTTGCTTATACAACACTATTCACACTTGTAGGATTTCTGGCAGTTTTAGGAACCCATGAGAATTAAGAGGCCTCTAGCAAATGAACACACATCAATAAAATACCCTTAGTGAGGCATTTTTTTAAAAAGCTGATCCCATATTTTCTACTTAAAGTCACTGACAGTGGAGATGGTATGCACAGTGTTTCACAATGACTTTTTCATGTTTTCTTCCTGTTCTGAATATTGCCTTTGTTCTTTTGAAATCAACAGTGCTGCAGAGATTTACCTGTTCTTTAATATTTCAAAAGCCCTTTCCGTGATGCCCATCTTTTCACTTAGGGTTTACTAAGCCTTGACAAACCCTTATGTTCCGTGTCTTCAAGTAACACAGAGAATTTCCCACTTCCGTGGTTTGCCTTTAGATCAAGGCATTTAAAAATGGCTAACCACATACTATGATCTGCATCACTTCTAGGGAACTTGATACTGCTTTATTGTTTATTATTTTAAATGTATAATAAAAGCTTCAAAATACCTCTGTAATAGTCTCATAAATTTTTATCAGTGATAATGGCAAAGATTCTCCTTTGTAAAGAGAGATGGATGAAGAAAAGTGAACAAAAATGATAGCCACTTGCTGATTATCATCTTGCTTTGTCTGTATCTATCATATTGTAAGTAGTAAACGCCATGATGAATTTAAATAAAAGTCATTGCTCACACATACTTGAATGGAAGTAAGAGGGAGCAATTTGGTATATTTCACAGTGAGGACATGACATTTAAAAGCGATCAAGTTCATTTCTTTGGCAATGACATCTCTTTTTGATCAAAACTAGAATGAATCCTATTTGTTCTATGGAGGGTAACAAGACTACATGGGGAATTAGCACAGTCCAGTGATAGAACCACACTTAAAAACTGAGTGATGTATTTTGTAATAAGACAAATAGCTAACATTTATTTTGTACTTACTGAATATTTGAACATTCTTTGACTCACTCAGTCTTCATTATCTCCTGACACACATATTACTATTATACTCTATTTTACAGATGAGGGAACTGAGGCAGGAAGTATCAAATAATTAGCCCAGGGACATATGGTTGATAAGTAGAGGAGTCAGAGTTTGAACCCAGGTAGTCCTACTCCAGAGTACTATGTTCTGGTGTCTACTCACACTGGAAAAACAGTCTTTAATCTATAAATCTGAAATAGTCATTGATCCCTTTAACAGTGCTGAGGAGATGAAAGTAAAACAAAATATTTATTTTTCCTGCCTGGGATAGTTCAAACTATCCCAATAAGGGAAATTGTTTTTCTTATACTCTTATAAAAAGTATAAGCCTCAAATTGGTCTTATAATTCTGTAGTTAATAAAGAACAAGCAGAAACTATTTTTGCATATAACAACTAGAACGGTGGCCAACTGGATTTTTGCACTTGGTGTTTCCCTTCCATGATCTCATTTGACTCATGTGTGCAGATGCCTGCGTATGTGCCCACTCCCTCCTGGCATCAGATTCCTTTCATTAACTTGTGGATGCCTTGTGGGTAAGGATATTGGAATATCTTGAGCTGTAGAGTCAGAAAAACCTGGGTGTGAATTCCAAGTTTTTCAATTCCAAATTTTTCATTTACCAGGTGCCTGATTAGGAAAAACTTGTTAGCATTTGTCATTCTTAGTTTTTTTATGATAAACCCAAATCAAGGATTGATTTGAGGATTAAGTAGAATAATACATATACTATACTTAGTAACATAAGAACTCAGTAAACATTCACTTCTCTTTCCTTTTTATCTCTTCTTTCTTGTCTTTTTCCTCTCTCCCTTTTTTTTGTCATACTCGATCACAGAATTATTTTTTTTCTTTATGTCATCTTATGATTAAAGAAAGTCAAGTGTGATTACTATAAGCCTTGATCCCCACCTTGACTTTCTCAGGAGTTTTCTGGATGACATTGGGAATATATTTGAGGGTCTCTATCTCTACTTATCCACCATCCACCTGTCAAATGGTATCTATGTCCTTCATTTACATGCGAAGAAAGTATGTTAACTGTTGATCCAGATCTTTGAAGATGTAAAGTACCATGTAGTTGCTTGCTACTATCATTTATTAATCTGTGCTTCAGATGAGTTCTTTCCTAAAGATGAAATCACCATTGCTTTAATATATTTTCTCTCTTTCTTATGATTTCCCTAGCTTTCCCATTGTCATACTCTACCCCATCCTTACTATCCAGCCCTTTCATGTTTAAATGCCATTTCAAGATGACATAGAAATTTTCTCTTTGTATTCTAAACTTGTGTGTATTGACCTTTTCGAGTAAGCCAGCATTTGGAATTAGGTTCAAGAGTTATTAGAATTGCTTTTATGAATCATGGCTGAAGGTAGCTTTGGTACAGAAGGTTACCCATGTGAATTTTTATCTGGAGAGTCTACTATCTAGAGCACAAATAACTCATATGAATAATTATTAAACATTTATTTGTGTTAGGTACGGCATCAGGTTTTGGGGATATATGACCTTGAGATGGGTGTGGAAGGAACTTTCAGCCTGGCAAGGGAAATAGACTTGTAACAATAGTAAAAGGCATTTACTGAGTATCTACTTACAACGCAAGGCACCTTACCTAAAATGCCTCATTTAGTTCTTAAAATAAATATCAAATAAGAAAACAGAGGCTCAGGGAGGTTAAGAAATGTGCATTGTTTGAGTCAGTAAGTGGTAGCATAGGACGCAAACCCAAATATGTCTTATGTGAAAGTCCATCTTTGCACTATTCTGTGCTACTTCATGAGTTAAAAGGTTATTTTGATTTGTACATGAGTGCAACCAAGGTAACCAAGAAATGGTGTTTGAGATTTTAACAACAGCCATTTCCCATTTATATTTGACCTTGATTCTGACCTATTCCATTTCCTAATGTGGATGATTGACAAACATAGAATGACACCTGCCAGAGGGTGGCCTTATGCTTGAGACCTTCTGTTCTAATTAGCTGTTTCTGACCAACACAATCATAAGGGTCCTGGCAGAGGGACACTCATTAAAAGCAATGCTTTTAAATCAAGAAAAAATGTATAGGAATGAGTAGAGAGGTGAAATTTTTATTCAACAGTTGTTTTGTGACAATCACATGGCAAATGGTAGTCAGATGTTTAGAATCATTTTAAAGTTGGACCTTGGCTTCAATCAAACTCTTCTTTTTATAATTTTCACTTCTTTAGAGAAAGAAGAGTGTCCTTTATTATCATAATCCATTGTCTGGCACAAGGTTGTCACTCAAAACGAATGAATGCCTGTAGCAGCAAAAATATTTTTCCCAAATCATAGGTATATATAATGTTCATGCTTATCTTATACTGTTTGGGAGTTGGGGGCACTTTGGGATTAGCTGTGTAGATAATAAGGTTTTATCTTTTTGAATGAATGCAAAGATTTCAAACTTATGTCAACATATTTGGTTTAGCAGGCCAATTACTTAGGAGCAGAATGTAGTGTTTAAAAAGATGTATTACATTTTGGACTTAGGTTTTATGAGTTTAACTCCTGGCTCTATTGTTTTATTAACTGGGTGACTTGGGCACATTACCTTCTCTAAATCTCCTTTTTCCTCTTTTATGGTGAGAATAATAGTCCTATTTTTCTCATTTTGGATGAATAAAGTACACATACAGTAAAAAGTTAATTGTGGTTGCTATTACTGTTACTACTATTTGGGTTTGTTGTTAAAGTAGTGACTAAGGCAATGTTTCCATAGCAAAGGGTTTTTAAAAATTCAGAAAAAATATATAGTTGTGTCACATGTGAACTTGGGTCAGTCCTGGTCTCCTGATAGGCAGAGCCATAATGGGATTAAATTTGTAAGTGTATTTTATTAGGGGAAATAGCTGTGTGAGAAAAAGGGGAAGATAGCTGGAGAAAGCTAGGAGAGCATGAGAATGATGCCAGACAGTGGTAGGAAGAGCAGCAGTGAGGGAGAGAAGGAGAGACTATGGGTGAGTGTACCCTTGACTCTTGTGTGATATAAGGAGGCTCTCAGCATAGCTGTGTGTTAGAGTTGGCTGTCAGAGAAGTTCCCTTGTCTCCTAGGGATGGACCTGCCTTAGTATAACTGTCACATTCCATTATGGGCTGGAAGGCGCTCTAAGAGGCAATGCCCACCACACTTATAGCATAGAGCTCAGGACCCAGTAGTAGGAGCCCTTGGTCAATTATGTTCTTTGTATTTGGAAGTCTGTGAGCCCCATTTTTTATTGTTGCCACATACACTAATTGAATAATTCAATATCTGGACATTTTCTATGTACATAGAACTACTTTGTTAAAAGTTGTAAGAAATGTGAAGATCGTTAAGACCTATTTCTGCTGCCCTGGCCATGTAACTCAAGTAAGAGACAGACCGTATTTTGCACCAAATGAAGTAAAGAAAAAGGCATCCTACAAGAGCAGAGAAACCAGCTCTAAGTTGGGTTTTGCTTTGAAGGATAGTTGAGGTTTGATGGGGGTAGGGAGTAATATGAGCAAAGGTATTATGGGAGAAAATACAGGGCTCTCATGGGGAAACCATTAACACAGGGTATCTGGATATGGGGAGGAAGGTGAAAGTTATATTAAACATAGGTTGAGAGTTGAACATGATTAACAAAGAGGAGCTAAACTCTGGAGCATGTTAAATATGAGGCTATAAGGGGCTCAAATAACTCAGTAGCAGGAAACATAATCTGACTTTAAAATGAGCAAAATATCTGAATATATATTTCTCAAAGAAGACATATAAAGGCTAACTGGTATACGAAAAATGCTCAGCATCACTAATCATCAAAGAAATATAAATTGAAACCACAATGAGATGTCATCTCAATCTGGTTAAAATGGCTTTTATCAAAAAGTCAGAGAATAACTAATAGATGCTGATGAGGATATATAAAAAATGGAACCCTTGTATACTACTAGTGGGAATGTAAATTAGTACAGATGCTACGGAGACTAGTACAGAGTTTCCTCCAAAAAACTAAATATAGAACTACCATTTGATCCAGCAATTCCACTGCTGAGCATATATCCAAAAGGAAAGAAATCAATGTATCAAAGATCTCTGCATTTTTATGTTTATTGCAGCACTATTCACAATAGACAAAATATGGAATCAACTAAGTGTCCATTAATGGGTGAATGGATAAAGAAAATGTTATATACACAATAAAATGTTAATCAGGCATATAAAAGAATGAAATTCTGTTATTCGCAACAACGTGGATAGAACTGGAGATCATCATGTTAAGTGAAATAAGCCAAAGACACAAAGACAAATATCACATGTTCTCGCTCATATGTGGGAACTAAAATGTAGCTCTCATGAAGATAAAGAGTAGATTGGTTCCCAGAGGCTGGGAAGAGTAAAGGGGTGGGGTCATAAAGAGTTGTTGATTAATGAATACAAATGTACAACTTTAAAAAGAAGAAATAAGACCTAGTGTTCTATAGATATGTAGGATAACTATAGTTTACAATAATCTATCGTACATTTCAAATACCTAAGGGAATAATTTAAATGTTTCTAGCATAAATTCAAATATTTGAGTTGATGTATATCCCAATTACCCTGATTAGATCTTTGCACATTATTTGAATGAATTAAATTCTTTCATGTACCTCCCCCCAAGTATACTTTAAATGCAACTATTAAAGGTTTTTAAATAGAAGAGTGATGAAGTGACGTAACTACATAGGGGTTTTAGAAAGAGAACGCTATGGTAGCAAACAGAATATACTCAAAAATGATGCCAGGAGACAGAAAGAATGGCTTATAAATACAGCTATAGTGGTTCAGATGAAAAGTAATTAGAACCAGTTCTAGGGGAATGTGAAGAGGAGGTTAAGGGGCATGTCAAAGGCAAAGCAAGCAGAATTTGAGGACTAGACTTTGAGGACAGAGAGAAGTTAAGACTACCTCTGAGGTTTTCTCCTGGAAGATGTGAATATTCGGATGCCACTAACTGACAGAGCATACAAAAATAGAAACAGGTTTTGTAGGAGAAGAATTCTGCCTTGACATGTTGAATTTCAGGTATTTGCCCAACATTCATGTAGAATGTCCAGAAGTTTGGAATTGAGTATTTAGAATTCAGGATTAGGTCAGGTTTAAGGTATATGTATCCTAATAGAGGAGATGGATCTAGGTTCCCTAGGTATAAATAAAACAGTGAAATGAAAAGAGCACTGAGGACAGAACCTTGGGGGATTATATGTGTAATAGAGGTAGGTGGAAAAAGCGGAATCCAGGAAACCAAAAAGAGCTTGAGAGAGTGCCTGGCTTAGGACAGGGTATGTGTAATTAACTAACTGTGAGCTGTGATGATGGTGAATGGTTACTGAGCACCCATTATGCATCGTGTTCCATTCTCTGAAAAGCTAAGCTAGATAAAGGCCAACAGAGACCTGTGTGTTTGGCATTAAAGGATATCATTAATCATGAATAGGGTAATTGTTATACAGTGATGGGAGTGGAACAGAGACTACAAAGAGAAATTTAAAAGGAAATGATGAAGGAGTTCATTTTGGAAAAGTGTATAAAATGGTAGAAAAGTGCTTAGTGTATTTAATGTGCCACCAAATGATACTGCAGAAATATTTTGCAAAAAAACTCGGGGAAATATGGCCTTATATGTGTATATATTTATGTACATATATGCATGCAGTGATCTGTTGCATTGTATTAGGATTTGCTCTGCAAAGTTGTCCATCATTATTAAATGTTCACAAAAGCTGTGATATACATATTTAATAGGCAACTTTTCTATCATAATTTTAAAATTTGAGATGATAAATCATATTTATTGAACCCCTACTACATGAAATATGTTTTTTTTATGGTCCCTACTTTATAGATGAGGAAAGTGCACCTCAGAGAGGATACTTGTCTAAGGCCACACAGCTACTAAATAGTAGAGCCAGGATTACAAGTAAAGTGAGGCAACATGAAGAGTGGTTTAAAGAATGAATAATGGAGGCAGACAACCTAGACAGAAGGCCCAGGGGCTTTAACACTTTTCTAACTCTGTGACTTTGGCATATTACTGACCCTTTCTGTGCCTGAGTTTTCTCATCTGTAAAATGTACATGATAATAATAATAATCTATCTTGTGGTTTATGTTATATTTGCCTAGCACATAATAACACTTTGAAGGCATGTTACTGTCTGGTTGTATGGTCCAAACTTTAGCCACTGGGCTATATTGTCTTCTACAGAATCTGAGAAAACACACTGTTTACTAGAGCCGAGAATCACAGAGAAAGGAACTTGGTTTTCTTCATTTCACTACAAATTTAGGATGTTTTAAAAATGATTTTCCCTAAGTTATTGAAAAGAAATATCTTTCTCTCACTCTCGTTCTGTCTCTCTCTTTCTCTCTCTCTCTCTTTCTCACACACACACACACACACACACACACACACACACACACAGTAGCAGCTTACTTTTTGGACATAGAGATTCAGAAAATGACAAATTGTTTAAATCTTCTAATAGTTATTTTATACAAGGATTTTCTTTTTGTTTCTTGTTTTTAAATTTTCCTGGACTATCTGCTTTCCCAGTAAATATAAATGTAATTTGTCCAAATGTGAAATTCCAGCACAACAGTCCATTTGTATTTGAAGACTTGGGAAAAGCGTGAAGAGGAATAACCACTTAGAATGGCAGAAGAGAGCATAAGAATACTAGAGTTGAAATGAAAAAAAAATTAGATATTTTAAATTTAACTAACTAAATTCAAAATTAGGGAGTTCATAGAAAAGAAATAAGTGGACTATATTGCTTATATTTTTAATTATATTTGCATTATGAAAAAAATGAAAAGAGAAGACAATAGAAGTTACAATTGCAGCCTATTCTTATGAACAAGTAGTCTCTTGATTATTGTTGGCTATGGGTACAAAGCCATACTCAAAATTGGCTTTGAGATAGAAGAAAATGCTCAGTTTTAATTTAAGTGTAATGTGAAATGCTAGCTCCATTTTTAAATAGCAAGATATGCCATTATATGTGTTCCTCAAATAAGTTATTCCCATTGCTTAACTTTGCAATGAACCCCTAAAAGGACAAATAGTGTTTCCTTAAAGTCATCTAAAGATTATCCACACTTCTCACATGCCTCTATTCTATTCTTATCTACCTACATCTACCAAATCTTAGGATAGATATTGATATGATTTTTAGTTATAGACATTTATGATAAGGCTGTGGTATGTATCCTAATTTTAGAGATTTCAGTGTTCTTAGACCTGTACAATTTATAGAACTTTGATATCTACTAATATGATATCATCTCAAGGTCTAAAGTAACCCCACAGGAAAGAAGAAAACTGGACTCACTGACAGGTGTGAGCTGACAGCAGAGAATCTCAGGCTTCCATCTTTGGGGATGAGAGGAGAGGTGGTTCCAGTTGCCACCCGCACCCCCCTTAAGGAACCACAAGGGTAGATCTAATGGAAGACGTATTTCTTACCTGAGATTGAGAGAATGTTGAAATAAAGGAGCCATACAAAACTGACAGTCAAGGAGAAGCCTGGTTAGGTACATATGCAAGAGAATAAAATTCACTTGGGTCATTAGAATGAGAGTGCAGAAGCAGCCTCCTACAAGATCGGTGATTAGCTGAATCAGGGGGGAACTATGAAGCAGTGGGGTAGGATGGGTAGGGAGCAAGGTTTTGGGGGGAGAGCCTTGGAGCAGTGTGGTGGAGTTGGGTGAATTAGGGGAACTCATTGTGGTTATGGGGATCTTAAGGAATTCAGAGAACTGGAATAGCTCAAATATTTAGAAATGCAAAATACAATTGGGATTAAAAACTCATGGTCTGGAATTGTGGGTTCAGGGCCAAATTCAGCCGTCATTGCTACTTACATGCACTCATACAGCAGCACATGGGAAATCTAAGCTTGTAATTACTTTGACTATAAATGAAAGAAGAGACCTTGAGTATGTGGGTTGTAATTTAGGTGTCAAAGTGAAATAACCTCTGTAACTTTTTTCTAAGATAAAAATTAAGATTTGTTTTTTTACTCTGTGTGTGTGTGTGTGTATGTGTGTGACAGAGATTTGAGCTACTTAGCTAATTGTGAAGGAACTCTCCTACACCTTGCTTATATGGAGACCTGAATCTTAAATAAAACCTAGTTGGTCAATATTTTAAACTCTAAACGTATGCTCAGACTAGACTCTGCTCAGCCTCGGTTATGTTCTGGTCAGGAGGCCTCTCTAATGATGCATAATTAGGAGTTATGCCCTCATTACTTTGAAACTGATTTCCTTCTGGGTGCATTTCCTTAGCTCTATTCTTCCAGTAGTGGACTCAGTAAGCTCTTGCATAGCACCAAGGGGAAATGTGTTTAAATCCAGCTCTGGGGTAGATTAATTGACGTGGCATCCCTCTGATCCTTTGCCAGATGTCTATCCCCAGCTGGCAAAGCTCTCCGCCTTCTTTTCAGTGGTTGTTGTCAACGCTGAGCTTCCTGCCAGCAGGAGCTGGTCTCTCCTCAATGGAGGGCAACATGCCCTCAATCAGCATTTAGATTCTTGTGTGAAGACATTCATGGATAAAACTCCCTGCTGCTTCTCATCTGCCTTCTGTTTTTGGAATTTCCCAGACATCTCCTGAACTGTTAGGCTTCTATGTGTGGCCATTGTAGGGTTGGGGTGGGGGTGGGGGTTGGAGAACTGGTGTTGCAAACTGTAGAGTCCACTGGGCATGGAGCCTGAATGTTTATAGGCCTTGTTCCCATAGATCTTCAAGTGTCAAGAAGGGGGCTTATGGTGCTTGGCATATGGCCCAGAAGGTTGCATGAGAAAAGGGCCTATGGGTTGACAGTTGTCCTTTCTTGAAAACCACACAGTGCCATAGTTAAGAGTGTAGGCTCTAAAGCCAGAGAGCCTGGCTTAGAATCCCAGTTTTATCTGTTATTAGTACTGGAGTTGATTAGTTGACATGCAGTCTTTCAGCGACATTAGGATAATTATATAACCTTTTTGTAATTCATGCTTTTCATTTTTTAAAGTGGGAATCACAACAGTATCTTTTTCATAGGGTTCTTAATGGAAATCAAATGAACTTCTTGTAAAGTGCTTGCAAGAATGCCTGGCATTTGGTAAACATTATATAATTGTTTGTTAAATAAACTAGGTTTATGTTTCCCAGGTTTAGTAGAAGGAAAACAAACATTGATTAAGAGAGATGATAAAAGCATTCTGCCTGAGTAAAAAGTAATATCTATAATTAACATTTATTGGCTGCTTACCATGATCTAAATACTATGCCAACCATTTTATGTAATATTGATGAGCCCATTTTTAGCACACGCATCTGCCAGGCACAATTACAAGCCACTTTACCCACTTTACTCTTTTGTTCCCCACATCACAGCCCTGACAGGAGTACATATGTGTCTATTATTATCATCATCTTCATTGTTCTCATTAAGCAAGTTGATGTTAGATAACTTGCCCAAGGTCCCAGAGCCAGGAGTAGAACTAAATTTTGAATTTAGGCAGAATGGTCCCAGAGTCTTAACCACAATCCACACTGTCTGTCATGGCAGCCCTCCTTAATTCATCACAGCAATCTTAGGAGGAGGTATCATTATTCACCTCATTTTATAGAGGACAACGTTAACATTTAGAGAAGTCAAGCAAATTGCCTAAGTTCACACTGCAAGTAAGTGAAGGATATTTGTGATTCAAACCAATTTGCTAAAAATATAGAATAAAATTAATATATATATCACAAAACTGATGTCTGAGTGTACCAGTCATGGAAGGGGGAGGACTATAGGACAAAATGTTTAGCAGGGTTGTTCTGGAAAATTCAAGATGTGGAAAGTGTAGATATGCTTAAAGACTTTCCAAACAAGTGTATTTATAAAAACTCATCAAGAAATTACTTCTGTCTTGCTATCGGTCTAATTCAGTCTTCTAGGAAGTGTATTTCCTCAAAGAACATTTTAAAAAGCAGCAGAGATATGTTCAGTGTTATAATGTTCACGGAAAAATATCTAAGTGCAAAATGGTATGACAACTTCTAGGTAAAAATATTCAGCCATATGGACAAATCCCTGGAAAGAAATACAAAGTAATAAAAATACTTGCTTTGTTAATATGATAAAATTATGAATTATGAAATGTTTATTTTATATTGCTATTATTTGCTAATTAAAGTAAACTTTAAAAAATCAGCCCATTTTGTCAATATCGCTCTATGGTCAATATGCCTAGTTCAAGATCATGTGCCTGGCATACTAGCGTAACTTCTCCTTTTTCCCTCATTTAACAACTGTGCACTTGGGTCTTGGCTACCAGATCCATATGCTTCCATGTGAGCCTTGCGCTACATTTGCAATAGTGTCATCTCCTTGATTTGTTGTGTCCTCTGTTTTACCACTTGCACATCAGCATACTGCCCACCATAAAGCCTTTCATAAAGCCTGCTTTGGCTAACACCAACTGGAAGTGACCTCCGCCATTCTGAATGCTTATTATCTGTAGTTGCCATTTGACATATGTGGCCTATTGTGTGTCTGTCCTCTCTGTCCTTTTAGATTGTAAAGTTGAGAGCATAGTCTCTGCTGAATTCAGCATCTTACATCATATATTATAAATTGCAGATGAAATTCTCAATATAGCTTTGTTGATGGAGATTACAATAAGTTGTAAAAAAAAAAAAAAAAAAAAAAAAAGAAGGGCTCTAGTCACCCTACTTTAAACCCTAAGGGGTATTTCTAGCACTACACTGTGCCTTGACCTTCTGGGCTGAAGGAATATTCCAAAGAGTAGGAAAGCAGAATTGAAAATGGTCTAACATTTCAATAAATTCATTATAAGTTGTGTCTCTTAGTAATTTTGATTTATCCTTATAATTAGAAATGTATATATTATAAAATTTTTGTTCGATAGTCTATGGATTTGTATAAACAGAAGACAAATTTTATCATCCTAGACAGATTATCTGCAGATGGGCTAAAGTCTGGTGCAGTATTTCTCATGCTTTGACCCGTTTGTGTTTACTTGCTATTATGAAATTGCTTTCCAACTTTATTTAATAAACTTCATCAGCATAATCTTGCTTTGTGATCTTTAAACATGATATAAAAATTAATGGTTCAGAGACAAGTTTTTCCAAAGGGGAGAGATGAGATTGATCAGGTGACATTTATGTCCTGTAAGCATGGTGATGTAAGATTACTAGAGAGCCCAAGAATAAACATTAGAACTTGACTAAACCATTTTTATTTATTTTTTCTGTTTTTGTTTGCAGCGTTTCATCCAAAAATGTGCTTCTCAAAATTATGTATGCAAAACAAAGGAAAAGACCCTTGTGCTCTTTTTAATGCCAGATTTTATTGCGTATGCGTACATGGGTCATCACGTTTACCAAAATTTTTAAAAAGCTTCTAGAGCTTTGTCTATTTGCTCACAACTCAGCATATAGATGACTTAAACCATGCAGGTAGTTCAGCCTCAGCTTCCTTTTTCAACAAATGGTCCTTTTGATTTTCAAATTACTTATTCATTGTGAAGAGTCTGTCTCAAAATTGAGAAATAGAGATGACTCTCTGTCATCTCTATATATAGGTTCCAATGAGGGAACCTATATGTTGTTGCCAATCGACTGGCACTTCACTTCTCTGAGATGTAATGAAAGCCATTCTTTGTGTTTCACTTTAATGGGAAAATAAGTGGTCCAAAGATTGAAAAATAAATGACATCGAAAGAAAAAGGCAGGTAATTTAAAAGAAAGAAGGAAGGAAGGAAAAAATGGAGAGCTGCTGGGAATGTCTCACTGGAATAGTTTTATAACACTCATTTATATTTTAGTATTACCTACCAGATTCTACTTTCACATCAAAATATAATCTGTATTATACATAAGTTCCCTTATTAAAACTCCCTTTGGACTTTCAGAAAAATGCTACATCATAGAGGAAAATGATGTACGTGAAATAGATGCCTATGTCAGTATTGTATAACAATACAGCATTCAACACCATTCTCAAAATTAAAGAAATTAGTTCATTGTTAACATTGGTTGACTTGTCCTTAGTTTCTATTTTTTTTTTTTTTTTTTTTTTTTGCACACTTGAGGTTTCTCTAAACCCTAAGCCTTTGAGAATCTAAAGAAAAAGGAACTATATTAATGGATGTTTGATACAGTCTGAACTAAACCAAGAAAGGTAATCTCTAAAGAAATTTCAAAGAAACAGTAGAAAAGAATGTTAAATTCCATGTAAATGTATTCAGAAACCTAGGTTTTTCAGTCTTTCAAGTTGTAAGAATTAATTACCAGTTTTCAAGAGCAAAATTTATTCGTGGTAAGAACCATAGCAATCAGAATCCTCTAGGTGTAAAATTCATGAAATTAATATTGAGACGATTAAAGTTGAATAAATAATCATTCTTTTCTTTGGTGTATTGCAAACTTCCAAATATTTGATGTTGCCCTTTGGTGTGTTTGTGAATGGTATTTAAAGACTGCCATATATGTTTGGACTTAGAAAGGAAGACACTAAGTATGTTTTGGTTCATAGTAAAAAATGCATTAGAAAGGATGATTTCCTTTTTTGGTCCAATGTTATGGTCTGAATCTTTAAAGAATCATTCAGGTGATAATGGAACAATATTGGTGTTGCTGTCATTGATGATTATTAATGTATTACCGTGAATAAATTATAATAAGTATCTAGTTAACCCAAAAAGCATCTAATCAAAACTTAAGAATAATTTATTCTATTTTTCTTATCTGTACCTATAAAGAAAATGCTTAGTTTAAAAATGTTTGACTGCCAATGAAGAAATGAGAAAAATGCTAGTACATTTTATTAATACATAGTGTGAAAATAATTGGTTATACTGTTTAAACGAGGCTGCCATGTGAAATATTAACAGGGTCAGGATTAATAGACTAAGGGAATACATTAAAAAACTGCAATAAACGCCTGAGAAAAGTAGAGAAAGAATTTAAGACCAACAGAAAGAGAAAAAGTAATAGGATTAAGCAAATTTATTAACAGAGGAATATCTGAAACTTTAGTGGGCTTTTTGGGGAAGGGGAAGCAGCATTTCATACAAGTCTCAAAGCATAGTTTTATTTTAAAGGTCTTTGAACATACGTCTGGTGTCTAGGGCAGGTTTATTAGAAAGGACCTTCAAAAGTTATAAACCTATTTTACTGTTTCATCTGCTTCAATTAAAAGGGACTGAGGTGGTGTGTTTCAGTGGAACACACTTAATGGAACACTGATGTTCTGACTGTGAAATCAACTTTTCATTTCTTTTCTGATGAATCATTCCACTTGGCTGAGCCCTGGTTTAGCCAAAGGCAGATGGGGATGAATGAATGAATACACATTCCTAGAGAACAAAGTGAAAATTTCCCTTCTCATGTACTTTTGGCAATTGTAATACAGGATATGAGTATTACATAATCCTCATTTACACATCCATATGGATTTAGGGCCAAGGTCTTACTTAGACACTAACACACTCTTCTGATGTGTTTCAATGACCTTTGAATGCAGCTACTTTTTCCAGGACACTTCTCTTCTGTCTACTCAGTTTCTCTGCTCTCTTATCTGAGATTGAATTTCAAAGGTGTTCTTTCAAAAAAATTCTCAGAATATATAGAAATTCAATGAACCTGTCACACTACATTTCATACAGGAAAGGTTCCCCTACGTCTTTGAGATAGTGAAGTATTCAAGAGATCTTAGTGAGTGGAATATTGTGAAATGGTCCCTAAAAACAAAAATTTTGTCTGTACCTAGAATTTGTGCTTTGAATAAAGCTAGATCTGATTATTATAAAATTTAAATTTAATAAAAAATATTGACATAAGTAATATTTATATTCTAGAAATGTCTTAAGACATTTATCTGGGAAAAATAAAAAAAAACACGTTTTATCTCATATTCAGGGTTTCCAGTGGGAAAAACCACAGGTAATCATTACTATGTGTCCCCAAAGTATAAAAACAGAACTTCATTTCTAGGATTATTTGTTTAACTGAAGAAAGTTTATACAGCTTGTGGGAAATCATCTCCTAGGACTCAACATGGCTGATATGTTCTCTTTTATGTTTGTTCTGCCTGTTTTGCCTCCTGAAGAATGATTCTGACGTCTCAATGATCAGCTACTTCTTGACACACAGGCTCACTATTGAACCTGGCATTGTGTTATTCCTCCTGGTCTAAATCAACAACTGCGTTCAGGTGTTAATAGGTACTCAAATGTTCACCAGGGCTAAAATTCTATGTTAAAAACAACACAAAGAAAAATGAGATAAACTGAAGATAGAGATCATTTTGTTTAGTCTTGCCTCATCTTTCATTTGCAGTGTAAAGAAAGTGAAATTTTATAAAGAATAAGGACAAAAAAGAGAACGATAGACTAATAATTGGATCTTTTAGGGATTCTAGAGCTGAACTTAAGCTCGTACTTCTGATCTTTATCAGAATCTCATTGGAATATGAGCCATATACTCTTTTAAGTCCCAGTTTAGAATCTTAGATTCTTAAAAATATTATAACCCTGTGTTTTCTGTGACTTTAAATAGAGCTGGTTGTTGTGGGCATCTAGCAAGGATATACAGCCACATATGAAAGCCTGGCTTAAGAACGTTGTTTACTCCATCTTCAAAGATGCAGCAAGGGATGAAGAGATGCAGGCATAACCAGCCAGGTTGATCAACACTGATGATCCACAGGGCTATGATGTCCCAAACAAGGAGTTAAGTGAAGGATTGAGATAATCCCCAGATCATCTAGGGAGGAATTTGTCTCCTTTACATTTTCTGTTGTTGTATGGCCTCATACTTATTTGTACTCAGGTAAGCTTAGTATCTTCTATTTAATAGAATAAGAATTTTAAGGGCTTCTTTAGAAGACCTGCGTCTAGTCCTGGCTCTCAGATGTTTCCTGGCATGTGGTCTTGGACAAAGCACTGAATCTCTCTGCTTGTCAGTGTCTTCCTTAGTGTAATGAAGTAGGGATTGACTCTGATATGCTTACCTCACAGTATTGTTGTAAAGGTCCAATGCAACAGTCATATGTATAGGAAATTCTGAATAAATACAAGATTGTTATCAGTTTTATATAAAATGAATAATTCTTTCAAATTCAGGGAAGCCCACTGTTGCTTCAGCTTTAGCCTATATACCCTCAAAAAAGCCATTCTTAGAAATTAAGTAATACTTACAGATGTATGAATTTTTGTTTCCCATAAGAGTATTCTTTCAGGGTCTGAAACTTGAAGGTCAATAAATAAGTTTGAGTAGTTACAGTTGGATGTCTTTTACCCTCTGAATAAATAAGATTTAATAAAAAGAGCCAGAAGATAATATAGGTGGGCAAATTATGGATGATTCACCATGCATTACATCAATTTAGTTTAAAACCAAGGAAATACATGTTGAAAATAAAGGAGAAACAGTTTTAGTAATACCATATAATAAAACCAAACTTAAACTGCCTTCATCTTTAAAACTATCAGAAGAGATTTCTCAACTTTTTCATTATTGATATCTCTGCCAGTAGGAATTTGTCTTACTTTCTACAAAGTAATTTCGATTTTTACCTTTAATATTAGGACTCTGAGTTGAGGCCCCTAAATTTATTGTTTTGAACAACTTCTCGAGTACAGTAAAGTTTCTTTTACTTAATAGATTAGCAAATGTTTATTCTGGTTATTAAAATATTCTAGTTAATAGTTACCATGTATGATATTCAATATATAAAAGTGTAATAAAATGTTCTTCATTTGGACACTGTTTATCTTTTTAAGGTTGTATTGTTTCTTATTAGGCTTCAGGTTATTGTTATTTAAAAAACTACTAATGAAAATCTGTGTTTTCCAGTTTAATTCTGGATAACAGAATGCAATTGTGGTTTAAATAGTAGAGCCTTGCTAATTTGGATTATGTTTGGGATTATGAAAATTTAAAAGTGTAGAATATTTAAATTTAGACTTTCATTAAAATTACAATGAACTTCAATTAATCTGTTTGAAATATGTTTCAAATTAGTAGAGGGTAAGTTAATGGTACTGATGCTATTAACGTAAGTTGAATGCTTATGAGTCTATCTCAGAACATTAGTATTTATTTTTTCCAGCCACCAAGTAGAACACATGAAAGCAGAAACAATAATTTATTTTGAGTGACTGACCCCATTCACTTTGCATTTTTATATAAATGACTGGTATTCTCTGTAAAACATCAGGAATAGGATCCTGATATGGAATAGTATTTCACTTTCTGGCTTCCTTAATTGTGTTCTGTGTCAACTTATTGGGGCATAACTAAGATAACTGCCTGACTAAGACAACTAAGATAACACTCTTTCTTCTTGACCAAGTTATTTCAAAACCAAAATAGTGTGGGACAATTTTTGCTCATGCTGAAGAATGTAGAAAACACTTTCCAAGACAGGTATAGGGTTGTTAATTAAAATACAGTGCTAATTAGAGTGGAAAAAAAAAATAAAGTCATGGTTAGTAGTTGGGGACTGATGTGAGGCTTCTTCCGAGAATTTGAAATTAAGATTGTAGGCTCTCGTTTCACCTCACAATTAAAAATCAGAAATGAAATCTCCCATAGTGAATGCTTTAACAGAAACCAAAGGGCTTTCGGAGAGTGTTGGAAAACTGCCTTTTAATAAATTTTCTTAATTTTAACTCTTAGTTCTAATTTCAAGCTTTTCAATTTTTTTTTTTTATTATGAATTGGTTTCCTGTTTAGATCCATCTAAAATAAGTAGTTGGGCTAGTTATGGAGATTTAGGTATTCCTGTCTCCAAGACCGTTATTTCTTACTGCAAATCAATAAAATGGAATTCTGACTTTTTTATGTCAGTTTCATGAGCTTCGTTAATGGCAGTATCACTGACAGATGAATCTGTTCTCAATGTGTTGGTAATATCTGAGGAATATACCAGCTTCTGGACCGTGGAAAATTCACAAAGTTTAAGAAGAGCATGCTGTGAAGCCTAGAGTGGGTTATACTGTTGCCTACCCTCTTGATAATTCATTAACCAGAGATCTTTGTAGAATAGACATTCACTAAGATCTCTTGAAATTCTCAAATTTATGTGAATGCAGGTCAATTTTTCTTACTCCAGGGCAAGGATAATGATAATAATAAGTGTGACCTTTAATTTCCCCCTTACCTTCTGTGAAAAGTTAGTTCTCATCTCATGATGCATAACTTTTTCTCTGTGATGATCTTTCTTTTTGACCAAGTTATTTCAAAACCATTTTGTTAATTTCTGGATGAACTAAATCTGTACTGAGATCTGATGGCTTTCTATTTCAGTGTGTGATAGAAGGTATAATTTATATTTATGCTAAAACTTTTTGTGATAGAATAAATAAGGCATATTCAAAATGTGGAAAACCAAAGAATATTTTAAGAAGAAAATACAAGTTCTCTATAATACAACGACTTATAGGTATTCTGTGCTTTTTAGAAAAATCTGCTTGCTTCTCATGACCAGAATTAAGTTTAATTGCTCTTATCAGTATATTTTGTACATCAATGGGAAATACAATGAAGTTAGGAAAGAAGGTGGTGTTTTAGGAATTGCCATTAAGAATAATAATTCTCGGAGAGAGATCCAAGATGGCCGATTAACAACAGCTCAGGATTGTAGCTCCCAGTGAAAGCACAGAGAGCGAGTGGACGCTGCAATTTCAGACGAATTTCTGTGGAACACAAACTGGGAAATTCCCGGCAGAGGATCCACACGGGTCGCCCGCGTGACTCTTTCGGCCGGCGCAGCTGTTTTGCCTGTGCCCCAGCACAGCGCAGCGCTTCTCAGTGCGGAGTATATGCGACTGCATGCCCCCTGAGTCGGGCTCAGCTGGTCCCATCCCCACAAGCAGAACAGCAATTGGAAGCACTGAGGACTGAGAGTTTCACAGTAAGCACAGCTGAGCCCGGGAAGGCCTAGCTCTGTGGGGAAAGGGCGTCCGCCAAGGGAAAACTATGAAACAGAAAAAGTTCATCACCAACAAGCCGGATGTCCACTCAGACCCAATCTGAAAGACAGCAATTAAAAAGACGACAGGTGGATAAATTCACAAAAATGGGAAGAAACCAGTGCAAAAAGGCTGAGAACACCCGAAATCAGAATGCCTCTCCTCCTACAGGGGATCGCAGCTCCTCATCAGCAAGAGAACAAGGCCTGACAGAGAATGAGTGTGATGAACTGACAGAATC